>CANYCX010108894.1:0-12132 GCA_948193385.1 Breynia disticha f. nivosa
GGTTATTATTGAAATGGAATTTTTCCGATTCCTTTTCTTTAATAATCCAGAAAATTTTGTATTACTTCAATCTTCATAAAACATATTTTGTAAACCTTGTATTGATTGAATTTGAAGTATTGTAATATATGATTTTATAAAGTTGTTTCAAATTAATATTTTCAAAAATTAAAATGATTTTCAAGTTTGGGTGTCATTTCTTGGGGAAAAAGAAATAATTATTTATGAAATAGTAGTCAAATTTGAGGGTCACATAATTATTTATTAAAAAATAATTATACTTTTAGAGAGAGAACTTTAGAATAAAACAAACATATATTATTACACTTTCTAGAAGTATACTTCCTGGAAAATTCACTAAAGTGAACAAAGTGAAGCATAATATTAATAATATTGTCATTAAATTTAATTATGATCTCCGTTAACAGTGTGTTTGGTTGGAAGTTTTTGAAGGTAAATGGAGGTTTTATAAAGTAAGTGTTGAAAACCTTATTTCAGAAAGGAGGTTTTTAATTGCAAAATAAAGGAAGTTTTCAATTGCAGGTAAGTGTTCTGGAGGTTTTTAAAAACCTCCAAAACCCCTCATTTCCAATCCTCTAAATCGGTAAGTTGAGGAAGTTTACTCTCTATTACTTTATAAATCTTTACTTTACTCTACCTTTTTTCCAAACAACACATCATTTTAATTGACACAAAACCTTACCTTAAACCTTTATGTTGCGTTCATTAACAGAAAATTATTCTACTTTTTTGAAATTTTTTCTGTAAAAATTGGAAAATTAGAAAATATGTTTAAAACTATTTTTTCCAAAAAAAATAGAAAACAAGGTTTTCCAAATTATAACTAAAGTTTGAAAATTACTAAAAGTAGTTTTCTACAGTTTTCTTTTATAAAATAAAGCTTGTTTTCCACGGTTTTCTGAGTTAGAAAACAAGAAAACACGCTAAAACTTGTTTATTTCACAAATTAAAAAATATCGTTTCTTTTTTCTAGTAAAGTGATTGTAGAGAGGATTTATGTGTATTCTTTATTTTTATAAAATAATTATTCATGTATAAATTTGATTATTTTATATATATATTATTGCCTTATATATTTTAATAATTTTTAATATGAAAATTTATTTAAAAATTATAAATTATATACTTTTATATTTTTTATTAGATTTTTTTTAAAAAAATTAGTTGAATTTGAACAAATTTTTGAGTATTTTAAAATAGAAAAGTGTCAACTTTTGAACATGTTTTTAAAATTTTCTAAAATTTTTTTAGAAATAAAAAATTAAAAAAATTAGAGATAAAAACTGAAAATAATTTTCTATTAATGAACACACCATCACCTTTCCTTAATATTAATTTTGCCAAACACACTGTTAATTGTTTGTGAGTTTTTATAAGTGACCATTTTACAATATTTCCGACAGTAGTCAGCAAACAAAATCGGAGTTTCGATATTGGCCCTTAATTTAACAGCGGAGTTGAGGCTTCTCCAAATCTCTCCACCGTAACTTACATCCGCCCCACAATCTGAACCCTAACTGAACCCTCCTCCCACAAATATCAATTCCCAATTAAACAAAACTCTACATTTCACCCCTTACACACAGCAATTTCTCCTCACTTAGATTATGTCTTCGAGGCATAGACTCGTGAGTCTATTAAATTCAGCCAACTCGTCCAACGACGTCGTTTCGAAGTTCGAAACTTTACGTCAATTCGACCACATTTTAACTCAACAAGGACAACTACTTCAAGACGACGACGTTGATTCACTCTTTTCCGAACTCCTTCCTCGCTTGTTTGAATTGCAATCTGATGATCACTCTCCTGTTCGCAAAATTGTTGCTCGGTATGATTTGATTATTTTTAATGTTAATGTATTATTTCTGTTGAATTTTTTGGAGTTCTTTTCTTTGTTCAATTGATTGTAAATTTAAATTTTTCGTTTTGTTAGAATAACTGTGTTGAATTTGTTGACCTTTTTTTTTTGTACGATGGGTTAATTTAATTTTGCTTCTGTTATTTGTATTGATTTTTTGGATTTTTGGATGTTTTTATAAATGCATTGTCTTTGTAATTAAATTTGTGTCTTGTTTCCCTTCTGTACGAATAATGTCTTCAATTTGTGGATTTCCTTTTAGTGTTTTTGTATGGTTTATTAATTTTTTTTTGCTTTTCTTAGAATTATGTATTGAGTTTACGGATTTATTTTTTGATTGCTTGTGTTTTAGAATAATTGGAGAGATTGGATTGAGGCATTTAGAGTTTGTGCCAGAGATTGTTCCAGTATTGATGGGCGTGTTGGAGGATCGCACCCCGGCTGTTGCTAGACAGGCCATTGCTAGTGGCATTGATCTGTTCCGGTTTACTCTCCAAAAAATTGCTATTCAGGTAAACTACAATTAGTTCCTTGACAGTTGACATTAAAATTTTAAGGTTATAAATTTGTTTAAATTGTTCATAAAAGTTTGTTTTTTGATTGGGAATTAAGTTTGTTCTTCAATCAAATGAAGCTTTGTTCATGAAAGTTTGTTCTTTTGCTATTAGGCTTGTTTAAAAGTTGTGTGAAAGTTTGTTTTTCAATGCAATTCAGTATGGTTATTATTTTGTGCGTAAATTTGTAGTTTGGGTTAGTATGTTTTGTTTAACATGTTTTTGGGATGGGACACAACACTCTAGATTTAAAGGTGGTAGCCAATGGTTTTCCATCATGGCTTATTTGACATAGGTTATCTGATATAATGCTCGTTTCATTTTTTAGGGACTTCACACTAGTGAATTGGACGATATGCTTAAGTCGTCATGGTCTTCGATGTTAGAATTTAAGGAAAAAATTATTTCCATGGCTTTTCAGGTAATCTTTTTAGTGAAATTTATTTCTGTTTCTACTTTTGTGTTGTCTGATTTGTTATGGTAATGTGTTTTCAAGCCGGGAAGTGGTGGGGTAAGGTTGCTTGCTCTGAAGTTTGTCGAATCAGTAATCCTTCTTTATACCCCGGATCCCTCTTCATCTCCTGAGCCACCCACTCATGAAGGTAATTTGTTTTGGTCTTTATCTTCACATGTTGAGTAGCGTGTACCAAACTCAAGAATATGGTAATGAAGATGTATTGGTTATACGACATGGATGTTTGTTACATTTCAGGTTGCATATTTTGTAGGAAAGCTCGAGGATTTCAACATATCATGGATTCGTGGGCGCCATCCTATATTAAATGTTGGAGATTTATCAATTGAAGCCAGCAAGAGGTTGAATTTATTGCTTGATCAACTCCGGTTCCCAACTGTTAAATCTCTCAGTAACTTAGTGATCATTGTACTGGTTAATAGGTGAGTGTACATGCATTTCATGGATTCCTGCCATTGAACTGTCTGTTGCTCAGTTAATATTGTGATGCTGCAATGTAAATTTGTAATGGTTACATGAGTTGATTCTTCTTTACCTTTTTTCCCTCCAAGTCTTGCTACAATTGCCAAGAAACGACCTCCATATTACGGCCGCATATTGCCAGTTTTACTTGGTTTGTATTCCTCTAACTCCAATATTGAAGGGATGCGGCTTTCTGGTACATGCCATGCTTTGAAAAATGCCTTCCTCGTATGCTTGAAATGCACTCATCCTGGTGCTGCACCGGTATGCTGTTTAACTCTGAATGCATTGTGGTAGAGCATGGTTGATTTTGCTGCTATTTTAATTTCATTTATTATGCTATTTCATCGTTGTTCTTTCCGTTAGTGTCTACTTCAGTTTCTTCCAAAGTCTGGAGTTAAGTTCCCCATCATTAGATGATCCTTTGACACTTTTTATTTTCCTATTTGCTTTCATGTTTTAGGTCTCTCTCCGATTTAATTGGTTGAAAGTTTTAGAGAATACATGTTTTTTTTTCTATAGCTTGCATGCACCGGTGGAGAGTTTGAGTTTTGCATAGCAATTTACAATTATGAGCTCAAAACAACCGTACTTTCACTTGTTGCATAAGGGTTGTTCTAATTTATTAGCGTTAAGTGAATTTCAGGAGTTTCTTTTTCAAGCATTTTATTTTATTAAATGAATTGTGGTTTTGCTTTCTTTCTGCAGTGGCGTGATCGTCTGTTAGGTGCCTTAAGGGGGATGAAAGCAGAAGAATTGGTAGAGGAATTTCTACAGGAATCCTTCAAGCATAACAAAAGCATAGAGGAGTCTAAAGAAGATTTTCTGCTTGTTAAGGTACTTTGACATTTGCGTATACTATTATCACATACTACTAACATGCAAATGCAATGATTTTCCTAATGTACGCTTGAACATTTGGCAGGAAGAGAAGCCTTCTGCAAATTTAAGTGATGATATTAATAATAATTTGGGGAGAAAAAGATCAGGAGTAGACGGTAGTGGTGATTTGGCAGAAGAGAATGGTGTTTCTAGAAAACGTGTTGTTAGACAATCACCTAGTTCCTCTGAGGAATCGACAAAAGATTCGGTTAGGACTATGAAAGACTCTCAGGGTGATATTTCGTCCAGCAGGGTAGCTGGTAACAAAGTTGACGATGATAATGGACCAGTACAACAACTTGTTGCAATGTTCGGAGCTTTGGTTGCTCAAGGTGAAAAGGCTATTGGTTCTTTGGAGATTCTTATTTCAAGCATCTCTGCTGATTTGCTTGCTGAAGTAGTAATGGCTAATATGCGCTACCTTCCTACAAATGAACCACAAGCTGAAGGAAATGATGAAGTGCTGGCAAACATGACAATAGTTGGGAGTGACTCTCATGCCAAGTATCCATCATCATTCTTGGCCCACGTTTATTCACTATCTAGTTCCTTCCCTCCGATAGCCTCCAAACTGAATGCTCACGAGTCGGTCTACAATGACATGGCAGTATGAGTTCTTGTATCTGTTATTATGCATTTTAAACTCTGTTTTAGGAGCCTTTTCTCTCTAAGTTCTTTCCTATATGAACATGTTAGTTTTTGTTACCAAATATTTATGTATACTATTAATTGCAGACATCACAGGGGGATGAGCTGCTTCATGCAGCTGCTGAAGTTGATATGTCTGTTGATCATGGCACAACAAGCCCTGAAGCTGAAATTAATTCGTCGCCGGCTACTTTACCGTCTTCAAATGTTAAATTTCCTGGACTGGATATGGATGGTGTAGCAATGTCATCTGATGCCCATGATGTTGGAGGTCTAGAAAATGAGATACCTGGACTGGACTCTTCTGCTCATAATGATACACTTTCAGAAACCATGGATGCCTCATTGGTTTCTACTGATTTAGAAAATGCCAGTCAAGAGCAAGCCACAAGTTTGGGTGCAGGATCATCTCAGGATATGCTTCTAGTATCAACGGACAGGTCAGAGGAACTTAGTTCATTTGCAACTGCAGTGGATTCCTGTAGCATCATCTCCTCAACTGCAACTCAAGCTGTGTTGCCATCTATTATTGTGCTGCCTAAGATGTTAGCCCCCGTAATCAACCTTGGTGATGAAGAGAAAGATCAACTGCAAAGTTTGGCCTTTACACGCATTGTTGAAGCATATAAGCTGATAGTAATTTCTGGAGGGTCGGATATTCGCTTTTCCTTGATTGCAAATTTAGGACTTGAGGTATTAACACATTTTAAGGACGTTTGCAAGTTCTGTAAATTCCTTTACCATTACTTGTTACCATTATCTTTTTCAGAGTATAATAATTTATCGATCATTATAGATAAAATACAATATTGTTTTAGTCTATATACATCTTGTTTGTGGCTTAGCGCCAGGGAAAACTACTGTTCTTTTTCTTGACTTGATGCACTCTTGGAAGTTGTAATGATTAATAATCTTGATGAAGTGCATTTACTTCTATCAAAGAAAATGTTCCCGTAACTTGTGCAATTTCATTATGTCTTTTCATACTATTATGTTTGTTATTTTGCAATTGAACCCTCTTATGTATACTATTGCTGGTCGATTTAAATGCTGAAATTTACACATTCGTATCTTTTCATTGTTACTCATCTCCAACTACATATCGATTATTATTGTCTATTTTATATTTCATTGGACTTGCAAGGACACCATGTTTTGTTTTGATGTATTTTCTCATTTTCAGTTTCCTCCAGAGTTAGAGCCCTGGCCAATGCTACAGAAGCATATATTGTCAGATTACGTTTGCCACGAGGTAAAACAAAGCCACTTCTTGTATTCTTTACCTTTTGTCAATGGATGCCAACTCAAATGACTGTCTTGTGTGAAAGTTGCATAAAACATATTTGCATTTTGTTTTTTAGAGGAATTTCAGGATCTCACATCTTTATTTCTTTAGTTTCTTAGATGTTTTATGTAGTGCCCTATATTTTGGCACAAGATTGTGGCATTTGTGTCAATCTTTTCACAAATCTCTCTAGTTGCTACGCATAAGTATGGATGTCTTGCCAAGTCGTGGTTTATTGTAGTCAACAATATGGAGTACAGACTTGACCTATTTTTATTATATTATTTGAAATGTATTGCACCTGACAATGATTATTGGATGCCTTCAGGGACACGAGTTGACATTACGTGTCCTCTACAGGTTATTTAGCGAGATGGAAGCGGAATGTGATTTTTTATCATCCACTGCGGCATCTTCTGTATATGAGATGTTTATTTTGACTGTGGTATGTGTCCTTACCTGTTATTTATTTTACGTTCCTATTCGAAGTTGTGTCATCTTGATAAATGAGTATATATGTAAATACAGGCTGAAACACTCCGGGATTCTTTTCCACCTTCAGATAAATCTTTGAGTAAATTGCTCAGTGAAGCTCCTTATCTGCCAAAGTCAGTTCTTAAATTGTTAGAAATGTTATGTTCCCCTGGAAACTCGGATAAACTTGAGAAGGATATGCAAAGTGGTGATAGAGTTACTCAAGGGCTCAGTACTGTATGGAACTTGATTATGCTCCGTCCTCCTATGCGAGATGTCTGCTTGAAAATTGCTTTGCAGGTTCTTACTTTTATAAGGGATTTATTGTTTTGTTAGTAATTGTGCTTGTGTATTGCATTTACACAAATTATTGTGGATTGTTTTGTTATGATGCTGAAACTTGAATGCCTTATTATTAATTCCTGCTTGCATCTGCTGAGTTGAATCTGCTCAATCACATTGCTTGAAAATGCAGTGCTAAATCTCAAGCTTGGAAGTGGCAGTGAGGTTTGGTGAGATTGAGAGTTAAATGATTTATTTAATCTCATCATATTATCACTTATCAAGTGTATAGATATCAACAAAAAAATGGCTTTTATTCCATTATTGATTACTTGTTTCGCTTAAAGTTCACCTAGTTCATGTTTCTTCTTCTTTGGCTTGTGCTCACTCCTTTGTTATCCATGAAAGAGTGCAGTTCATCACTTGGAAGAAGTACGCATGAAGGCAATACGTTTGGTATACACCACTTGCTTTCCACAAATAAATAAGCTTGCATCGATGATGTTCTATTCCATGCTGAATATTTTTTTACCTGTATAGGTGGCAAACAAGCTTTATCCTCTCTCATTCATTGCTCGACAAATAGAGGATTTTGCAATGGAAACATTAATGTCTTCAGCGAATGATGCTAAAGAAAGCAAGAATACTGATGGACCAGTCACTGAATTGAAGAAGGTAATAGTTAATGAGATAACAAACGATTTTGGGGTAGATTGTAGTGTAGTCCATAGCATTGCTTTTCTGTCATTTTCCCTGGCAGCAGTTGCTTAAATGTGTCAATTTGCAAAATTTGTTAGGATTCTGATTTGGATAAGTCTTCAATTGAGCATCAGCCTGTGAGTGATGGGAGTAAAGATCTCTCCTCTGATGCACAGCAATCATCTCCAGCTGAGGGCATTTCAACAGACTCAATTGCTGAAGCCCAGCGATGTTTGTCACTGTATTTTGCCTTGTGCACAAAGGTGTTAATTTAATGTTACTTATTCAAATTTTTGTGAGCTATATTTGAGCCTGTATTTGTTATCTCATTGATTCCTGATCTTTTTATTATACTTTTGTATTGAAAAACAGAAACACTCCTTATTTCGTCAAACTTTTGTTGTTTATGGAAGCGCATCCAAGTCAGTTAAACAGGTTTGTATATCATGGAAGATTTAGTGAATATAACGAAATTTCATTGTGAAATTCATCTTGGTTGTGTGGTACAGGCAGTGCATCGCCATATCCCCATACTAGTACGGACTATGGGGCCATCGCCTGGGTTACTGGAAATAATTTCCGATCCTCCATCTGGAAGTGAGAATCTTCTGATGCAGGTGTGGCCATTATTCATAAATCAATGTGATTATAAACTGCATTATCTCATTGTCTATTTTTTTGGCCTTTTGTAATGCCTCCCATTTCCATCAGGTATTGCAAACACTGACAGATGGGGCTGTCCCCTCTCCAGAATTAGTATCCACAGTTAGGAAGTTGTTTGAGTCAAGATTAAAGGTATAGAAAATAACCATTTTCAAAGAAATGACTGAGGCTATTGGCTAATGAGTCTTTACTTATGGATTATTTTAGGATGCGGAGATCCTCATTCCAATATTGCCTTTTCTATCAAGAGATGAGGTTCCCTCTCTTTCTCATCTCTCATCATGAATATTTGATTTTGTGTGGGATCTGTTTCTGTACTTTTGGCTTCTCTTATTGTAATGTTATTTTATTTGTTGCTTTTATGTTTCAATGCGTGCTTGTGTCATGAATGAATGAACATTCCTTTTTTTATTGTGTTATGAGATAAGTCTTTCTTATGCTTTCTATGACTTTTTTTTTGCGCATTTCTGTTGCAATTTGCATTTTCATATTATTGCATGATAAGATTTTGGTCCTTATTTATTTGAATTTGAATAGGAGAATTCCGCTACTGAATCTCCCTCATTGAGCTTTTGCTGAATTTAGATGCAGACATATTTTATGTTGGAATAAAATCTGGTCCTTTCTCATTCTTATATCCAACAAATCATTCAAAGAACTATACTGCGTGAAACTTGCATTTAAAAGAATCTAAGTTTTGTTAAAGCCATTGAGAAAGTTTAAATTGTATTCTCATACCCAAAAATCTCTCTGGCTAGAATCTCTGATGGTCACAACATGTTCTTGCTGGGATACTTTTTGTTCTATGTACTACAAAATGCTTACTATTGGTTACAAGCTGAAGTTACAGATTCTGATGTTTTGCATTCCTCCAATCTATCTCCTCTGAGTGAAATTGATTGAACTCTTCATGAATTTTTTACCGCCAGTGTCATTTCTTCCAATAATACAGTTTTATGTGCTTCTTGTCTAGATTTTGCCCATCTTCCCACATTTGGTGAATCTTCCTCCAGATAGGTTTCAAGCTACACTCAATTGTATTCTGCAGGTATCGTCTCTGCTTGCAATGTGGCACTATCCAGTTCTTTCTTTTTATTTTGTGACACTAGCAAGTTCTCTAATTGCAAGCTTTAAGTATGTTTTCTCTCAGGGAACACTTTTGTTTTGCACCTATAAGCTAAACCTATCAATATCCAAAATGTGAGAAGGGATAATAAACAATGCTTGATGTATTTTCATGTTTGGACAGCTATTGTTGCAACTAGTGGCTTAGTGGCTAAAACACAACATACCTAAAAATACGTACTTTTGAAAATAAATTAATTTATCCCTTATTTGAAGTTTTGTGCAATAGTTTTTCTTGTTATTTCTTTAGAATGTATCCCACATTGGAATAAGCTTTATAAGTTGTTTATAGTGATGTGAGTTGTGAGTCTGATACAAGCCAATTGATTTTGCATCAATGTGTTCCACCACCTACATCTTTCTAAGTCCACACACCTGTTTGTAGTCTCATGGACTTGTACATTATTATTCCTTTTGGTGAGGAGAATTGTTGATGTTTGAAATTTTCGGCATAACCCCTGAGATGTACTTTTTTGCAATAATTCCACACTCCCCCATATCACATTATAAGTTGCTATCCTTTATGATATCTTGTGAAATCTTTCTTGTAGTCGCATATTTATTTGTGAAAATTCTATTTTGTTTTCTCTCTTTTTTCATCATCTGCAACATCTCAACTTGTTTTTTTTGTCTTTCTGTTGATTTTTACGTCCCCTGCTTTTACTTGTATATTTAGGGATCATCTCGTTCTGCTCCTGTGCTTACTCCGGCAGAAGTGTTAATAGCCATCCATGGAATTGATCCTGATAGAGATAGAATTCCATTAAAAAAAGTATGGCACTTTTTGACTTTTGCTGTTTAAATTTTCAAGACCAATAATGCATATAACTTATTGAAAAAACAATGCATGTACCTTTACAATCCTATAGAAACTGCATAACTGACAAGTTGATTTATGATCCAGGTCACTGATGCATGTAATACCTGTTTCGAGCAGCGACAAATATTCACCCAACAAGTACTTGCTAAGGTTTTGAATCAGTTGGTAAGTATCATCTGATGCAATTATAATGTATGTAGAACGATCCATCCATTGCCAGATTTCCCCTTATTGATGTCATACATAATTTTGCAGGTTGAGCAGATCCCTCTTCCTTTATTGTTTATGCGAACAGTATTGCAAGCTATTGGTGCATTTCCAGGATTGGTGAGAATTTCTGAAACCATTTGAAGAGAAAAATAATTTTCTTTTTATCCATTTTACAGTTATTGTTAAGGTTACAAAGATGAAATGGTTAAGTGTTTTTTTCATTATGAGCAACAGTACAATATTCCTGCAGTGAAAAACTAATGAACTAATAATGCAAGAAAATTGGTGTTTGAACTTCTATTCTATGGATGACATCACTAAATGGAAGTGATCTTTTAGTTGATTTTAAGCATGATATTAATTTTGCACTTGAACATCTTCATACATGTAAAATAATTTTAAACAGGATTTTTTGGTTGATTTTAAGCGTGATGTTAATAGAGTGCTTATGTTCTGATGTTTCATTTTTTTTTTTCTATATTTAGTAATAGGTTCATGCTCTGACTTGAACAGCTACATGCTGAGTCTCCCCCATATAGGATTTTTACTTGAATCTGTTCCATTGGCATATTCCAGATGATGCTTTTGATTGATAATGAGGTGGTGCTAAATATTTGCAGGTTGAGTTTATAATGGAGATCCTTTCTCGTCTTGTCAGTAAGCAGGTGCATGTAGTTACATATTACAAGATCATGCCACTGGATATATGTATAGTGCATACTCACTAGTCACCCACTGTTTTATTGATGAGCTGCAGATATGGAAGTACCCAAAGCTATGGGTTGGATTCTTGAAGTGCGCTCAATTGACAAAGCCCCAATCATTCAGTGTGTTGCTTCAGGTGAATTCTTGTCTATTTGCCATTCTTTTAGTAGATTCCATCTGCCTTTCCAGAAATATTACATTAAATGTAATCCTGAATTGGCCTTAGTGATATTCTTAACTTGATTGAACTCAACCATTTGAAAATATTTAACAACATAGCCTGCCAGCCTCAACTAATTAGAGAGTTTAACCACCAATTGAAACACTTTTATCTGTATTCTATTTTCATTAGCTGATTCGCGGGAGAGTTTCTATTTGAGTGTGCGGTTAATTTCTTATTTCTTAAATATTGTTTGTTTTTATTTCAGCTGCCTCCCCCTCAATTGGAAAATGCACTGAATAGAATTGCAGCACTCAGAGCTCCTTTGACTTCTCATGCTAGTCAACAAAACATCAAATCTTCACTACCCAGGTTCATTACAACATATTTTGCTCATGGAATACTGAAATATGTTACCTCTTTTCCATTTCACTTTTTGCTCCTTTCAGACTCTTAATTAGTTATCCTGGATGCAAAAATCTCAGGTCGGTTTTGGTGGTGCTGGGAATAGCCTCAGATTCGCAAACTGCAAGCCAAGCGCAAGCGAGTCAGACTCAAACGGAGACGCAGAGTGCAAGTCAAGCACAAGTTAGTCAGAGTCAGACGGTCGATACAGCAAATTCAGATAAGGAGGCTCAGACAGAGATATCAAAAGATTCGTCTGTTGCCAGCTGAAATGATGCCTGGCACTGCAATTTTGGTGAGAACTTCTTACTCCAAACCTGGGGTTCGACTGCAGTAGGCTACCGGTTTGAGAAGTATGAACTTACAATATACATGGTAAAATGGGCAGAAACGGCAGCAGCCCG
>CANYCX010108949.1:0-12251 GCA_948193385.1 Breynia disticha f. nivosa
CAATCCAACCCTCCCATGAAAGCTTGGACCCAGGTTCGAGTCCGAGGAGAGTCGCCTTCGTGAGGGAGGAGCTGTGCCTCTCGCTCCGAACCCGGATTAGTCTCGGCCAATGTGTCGAGGATACCGGGGGTTCAGACCAAAAAAAATAAAAATGAAATATTCTTGAGTATGAATAGGAATATTCGTGGAGTTCTATTTATGTCACTTAGAATTGAAATATTATTGAGTTTGAATTAATTAATTAATGTAATTCTTGGTTAATGTTAACATAGTTTGAGTACACTTTCTTCCGAAGTCTCCTTTTTTTTCAATTATGAATAGATTCAATTAATCTTTATAACATAAAGTTGACAAAATTTCTTTTTTTTTTTTAATAACTTGATTTAGTTATAAACATGAACAGATAAAAAAAAATTCAAAGAGCTTCAAATAAACTGTCATACTGAGCTGATGTTGGTTTTTACTTCCTAGAAAATTGTTTTTCTTTAGTCTAGAAAACAAATTTTCTACTTTGTTTTTTAATTGGATATTTATTTATTTTCCTTAATAATAAAATATTCAAAAAATTCTTCAAGCAAAACAGCCTCTTCGTTCCTTCACCGGAACAGGTGGCCAGAAAGTTTCCTCTCAACCCAAGAAGGTGACAAAACAGGACTAATCTCATGATACTCCATTAATGTCTTCGACAACTTACTAGAATCAGAACTTTCCATGCAATCCAATTGCAACTTCTCTTCCGGCGAAACCTTGATTCTCCACACCTTGAGAGTTTGATCTAAACCAGCACTATAAACCAGAAACCCCATCACTACTTTATCCGTTTCCATGCAAGCTGCAATGCATTTCACAGGACCTCTATGACCCTCCATTACTGCTAAGCACTCGTGAAAGCAACTCCCTTCTTCTCTCCTCCAAACCCTAATTGTAGTGTCCTCAGAGCCACTAAAAACCAGCTTCTCTGTTGCTGATAAACAAAGAACAGCAAATCGATGGCCTTGCAAGAATCCTCCATGGTTAAATCTCCCTGAAAATTTTTCCTTCTCCCAGAAATTTATCGTCCCGTCTGAGTAACCTGAATAGAGGAAGCAAGTGCTGAATATTGATGTGCTTAAAGCCAATGCATTAGCTGGAGATTCTTGAAATTTCAGCGTCATTGTAAGAGTATGAGAGTTTTCTCCGAATACTCTTCTCCATATCTTCACAGATCCATCGAATGAGCAAGTGAATAGACATCCATCATCTTGATTAACTACCATTGCGTTTATATGATCTTCGTGAGCCACAAATGAGTCCACACATTTTTTCTGAGAAATTCTCCATACTTTCACAGTTTTATCGTAGGAACCGGTGTATAATAAGCCTTCAGCGTTGTAATAAGCCATGCAAGAAATGCAATCTTCATGTTGTTGGGTGCTTCGTTTCGGAAACAAAGGGAATGGACTTCGTTTCGGTAATGTGCAAAGCTTTTTCGAGCGAAAATTGTTCGAAACTGAGAAAGTCCATACTCGAATTCGATGATCACTGTGAGCGGAGAAAAGGGTATGACCATGAGCTAACATAGCTCGAACTTCCCCGGAACTTGCCTTCAAATAGCCTCTTTCAGCATAATCAGGATGCCTCCATGCTTGAATTCGAGGGCCCAAAGAGCCAGTGAAGACTAGACCTTTAGAGACGGCGATAGAGTAGACGTTGCCTTCGCTGCGAACAAGAGAAGCCACGCAATGGAAGAGGAGAGAAGGGGAAGGAGTGTGAAGAGGAGAGAGTGTCCATGGTGACCCAGGACTTGTAGGATGCAATATTGATGAAGTAGAAGACCGTGGAGAGGCCTGTTGGAGTTGTTGGTCACTCATTTCTCGACAACTGTGGTGTGTAGTGATAATATTGGCAATGTGTGAAGGTGAGGGTAAAGAAGCGTATACATGCGTTAAATACAGAAGAGCATTATTAAGAGTTGAGAAGCAAGAAATGGGTATTCACGATATGCTAATGTGGGTTGGTTTGGCTATATTTATTGAAGTTGATTCGCAATCAAAGCTAGTTATAAATGAATATATAGCATGCATTCATAGAATGCATCTACCAAGGAAATTATTGAGATGTACACAACTATTGTATAGTTTAAAAAATTGATGGACATCATCGTTTTAAGGAGTTGTGGCCACATCCACATTCATAAAAAAATTCAAGCCAAAACCAAGTAATGTTGTAATATGAATGGTTTATCTTTCTCATCAAGTGTAATGAATTGGCAATAATAATATTAATGATTGATTAATTAAACAGTCAAGTCAAAGCCAGAACAAGAATTTTTGTCTACTGAGTGAAAAAATTATGAGTTTGATATAAATGGCAGTGCGTAGAGGCTAAAGGCGACAACCAGAAATATGAGAAAAATGGTGAGGTGGGTAAGCATTAGAATATGCGTATTAATTGGGAGGACCAACTCTACCTAATGGTTTTACTTAGGAAGTAACAACATATCAATAAGTATAGATTTGTTGGATTACAGCAAATGGGCCAGGTTTAAAACAACAATATTTTTTTTGTCCGCCGTGTCAACGACTCCGTCTGGTATTCGATGGTCACATTTGACCCCGACTATTCCAAATTGCTCTGGGAGGCATTGGAGCTCCCTCACGAGGATCGTTTCCTACCAGGCTCGAATCCAAAACCTGAAAAAAGCAAGGAACCAATCGATAGGGTGCTTCGCCACTGCACACTCGGGTACAAGAACATCCACTTTAATAAACACTTGGTAGCACAAGTTGGTACATTTTCACTGTTTTGTTTAAAACCTTGATGGCCCATCTTGTAGGGCGGCAAGTACCCCTAATTCCTTCCCACAACGTACTCTTTTGTTGTTTATTTTGAGTGTTACAAAATACAGACACCTTTGCTTCTTTTATTGTATTAAAAAAATACAATATTTTATTTCTTTAATATTTTTTTCTAAACAATTACATAATTCTAATAATATATTTACTCTAGAGATTTAATTAAATCATCGATAATTAAACGAGTGTAATTGTTTAAACAAATATTTAGTTATTATTTCTGTCAAAAGTGGTTAGTGCTAATAAGTTTCGAAGCTAAGAAAGAAACAATCAAAATTTGTGGATTTACCTTCGAATAGTTGAAACTACACGCATGTGGCACATTCAGAATCTTTTTATGCACATAAAATGATTGTACCAGTGGGGACTCACAAAAATTTTATAGTAAGTACACTGAATTTTTTATAAGATGACAAATCGTTTAAACTTTGACAGACTTTACAAAGCGAAGTCGGTTCTGTGAGATTAAAACGAAGTAGTTTTAGTCCTCTTTGTTAAATTCATTTAATTTTCTCATTAAGTAGCATACAATAATTCTATTCATTAACAAGTCACATAGTTTATTGACGATAAAATTAAACAAAATTCTATGCATACATATTGAACAAAAATTTTTAAAAAATAAATCATGATAAAATCATATTTATTATTAATTATTACCACAAATAAGTGATAACTCAATACTCACAATCTAATATCATAACTTGTATGAATTAATTTTTAATATTAATTGAAATAATAATATATTTACTTTAAATTAATTCTTATTTTTTTTTTGTGAAATATTATCTAAAGTTAAAAAATTTATATACCCCTCTTGACCATAAAATATATCTATTCCCACACAAATAAAATAAAATATAATTTAATTATATATTATATTTTAGTTGGGCCAATAGAATGATAGAACCTAATTAAAATACTCTTTAATTAATCAACTGAAAAAGATATGCAAAAGTAAGGACATTCATTCAATAGGTGCATTTTTATTTGTACCCATTTGAAAAATTACAAGTTCAGTCCCTTATTTTTTACGAATGAGAAGCTAAGTTGGAGAAATAAGTGAGGCATAACTCATCTTCCTAGAGCAATCTTCGTCTGCAACTCTTCTTCTTCCTTTCCCAAACAGCCCATGCCCGGTGGTGCACGGGTCCCATTGGCGCCACTGGCTCTGCCATTGATTGTACCTTTGATAAGAAAAAAATGCAAGTTGTTATGCATGTAATATCTACAACAAAAATTACACAAAATTAAGAAAACCATATTTATAATGTTGTATTAATTATTCTTATTGAAACCAATTAAGTGGAATATATCTTGTATTTGGCATTACCTCTTATAAGCATTAAATTAAATAAAAATTTACTTGATTGCAGTAGCAGAACTAATGAGATCTTTGAAGACATAACTGTGACCTCTTTCTCCTATAGGTACGATTGCTGAGTTGAAGGTGTGTGCTTTCGCAAACATTTTTACGGAATGACTGGATGAACAGAGAGCCTAGAGAAAAGAACTGTTCTTTTCTCTAAATGTAAAAATTGATTCACATTACTAATTAGGTTTTTCTTATTTTAACTATTTATAATATAAGGAATTACGTCATGAGTCTTTTAAGCTGACAACCAGTTAAGAATGAGTATATGTGCCTTGATTGGACTACTCATATATCGTTCTTGAAGACGCATGACTGTATCCCCAATTTTTTTTGTGTTTCACAACTTTCGATCTTAAGGTCTTACGAAAATTCAATCATTTCCACTTGTCTATTTCACTTAAAAATTTTGACAGGGCCCTTGCGTACTTTGATTTTGTTCGTGAACTATTACTGAAAGTATTCTAGCTCATACAAAACTATTACTTTGCCTTGATACTAACAACTATCCAACATGTTCTAATTTTACACATGTTTATCAGAGGTGTACCTTGCAAACATATCAAGGCTATTAAATAGTATCAAACTTCTTCATATAAATGTAAAGCTCATAGGGTGATGTGTAGAGATTCACTTGATCACTACTAGGTCTCATATTAGAGAAAATAAGATCCTTCTAATTTTTTCTCATCCTGGTCGCGTATAACACACATCAACACAGAATATGCCATAGTGTCAAATTCCTTCTCAGTAGGAATGAATGCCATATATTCGGAGATGTATATCACCATGCTCAGCGCCGGGCTTTAATGCAGCTAGCATTTTCCCTCAGTCCATTTTAAGTCTTTGTAATGTTAGGACTGCCTTCGATTCTAGCGTATGATTGTAGTTATCATTGGCTAAGTCATGGTGTAAATTATTTATTTATGATTTTCAATACAAAATTCTGTGAATTTAGCATCCAAAATTTAGCATCCAAGTAAATTTAGAAGCTAAATTCACGTATTTAGCTTCCATATGGACGCTAAATTTTTAGGCGGGATGATGAACAGGGTGGCGGGAATTTTTGGCAGGATCATTAGCGTCCATATGGACTCTAAAATCAGGTCTACGTGGATGCTAAATGATTGGATTCTATGAATAGTGAGGTGAGAAAATTTCCCGCCACATTTACTATCCACATGGACGCTAAATTAGTGTCCACGTAGACGCTAATTTAGTGTCCACGTGGACACTATAGAACCACAAATAGCTGTAGAAGGGGGTTGAATAGAGCTATCGACAACTTTCGATTCTTTTTATAGAATTAGAAATATATAAGACGAACACACAATATAGAGTGATTCGACCCTAACACCTACCTCCACTACCTAAGCTCCCACTTAGAATTTTGGTAAATTCTTAACTATTACTCACTTTCAAGCTTTGTGAGAACTTACTTATGCACTTGATTTCTGGCTCAAGCAAATTTACACTTCTATTTGACTTACGGCTCAAACCCTACCTTACAAGAGTGATGAAATATTCTAGAAAACTTGACAAAGTAATGCTAGTTGTGCTAAGATAGAGAATACACAATATGATCATTATTTCTTGCACAAATGACTTATGAACACTAGAAGATCTTGAGAGAAATTTGTGTAGAATACTTGAGGCTTTAGAATGATAGTCTCTTCTTCTCTTTTCTAAATCTTATGCCTTTTATACTTTTTTAAAAATACAGACATTAGGCACAAAGTATATCCCAATTAGAGGTCTTAAAAATCGTGCCTTTTCAATTAGAGGTCTTAAAAATAGTGCCTTTTACTGTAGAGCACTTTTTGGTCGACTGCTAAGTGCTTGTCGACTAACATGTTCTTCTCTGGTTGAGTGAAAATTCTACTACTCAAGTAGTTTGATGTTCTGGTTAACTAGGAATATTTCTGGTCGAATGCAATCTCATTCTAGTAGAACCTTGGCAATTTTTAGCTCCATCTACTCGAGTAAGATTGGTCGTATTCGACTAATAATTTTTTGGTCGACCAACAACTTCTTTTCTGATCAACTAGGAATGTGTCTGGTCGACTAACAAGCCCTCTTCAGACAGAAAAATTCAAATTTGAACTCCAATCATTAGTGTGCTGCCCTAAGTCTGATTCAATCATGATTATGTCTATTAAACGTGTGATTTCCCACCAGATAACTGTTATGCTCAATTTTTGCTAAAAAACACTTGTCTACTTGACTAGGTTTATGTCTGGTCGACTAGAATGCCCATCAATCTGCATATTTTAGTCCAATTGTTCTTACCTAAGTCCAAGTTAATTCTTGGTCGAATAGATGTATTCTTAGTCAACTAAAAAGCTGTTCCAGAACATCTTTGACCATTCTAATTGTTTTGCTTCCATCATTTGTCAACCTATTAAGTATTATTCATCCTAAAAATAATTTTATCAAGTTCATAGATTTCCAACATTATCGAAACATAGGAAGGATTTAATATTCACCACCATTGGTCCAACAGTGGATACTAATTTAGTGCCCCATAAGAGACACTAATTTAGTATTCACGTGGACACTAATTTAGTGTCCCATAAGAGACAATAATTTAGGGTCCACATGAGCGCTAATTGTTGTTTTTACGAATTTAGGAGAGCATATACCCAAAGTAAGCTATCTGACTTTACATTATAGTCTTTATTATTATAGGGTTTGTCTAATTATTTGATTGTTGTTGTTATGGATTAGATAATTTTTAGTAAATTAGATATTTTTAGTGAATTAAATAATTTTTAGCAAATTAAATATTTTTAGTGAATTAAATAATTTTTAGTGAATTAGATAATTTTTAGTGAATCATGATTTATTTTACGTGCAACTTGTATTTTTTGTTATGAAGAATTTTTAGTAATATTTGATAATTAGGGAGTAAACTATAATTTATATAAAGATAATTAATTTAATTAGTAATATTTTTAATTTAATAACTAATTTAAAATATAATATTTTTATTTGGGTCAACATTTAGCGTTCATGTGAATGCTAAAATTTTTTAGAGTCCAAATTTAGCGTTTAACTTTTGGATGCTAAATACAAATTATGAATTTAGAGTCCAAAAAGTTGGATTCTAAATGCACAATTTTCTGTAGTGTTTCATTCTTATACATCAGTAGGAATGAGCTCTTTATAGCCTCATTTTAGTATTTTCTCAAACATAAGCAAAAATCTAAGGATCAACCCATGTGAGTGAGTTTCCCGCTTTGCATGCTAAACCATACGCAATAGTGTTATGTGTATCACTAGATATATCCAAGACATATGTCACATCTTGTAGGATTTTAACATTGATACACTATTAAAACTTGCATGGTCTTTCAACCTAAAAGTTCACAATTTCCTTGTTATATTAAGTCTTCTTTGACTTCATATTATACTTGATTTAACCATACTACCATATGACAATTTTGGTAATGACTATCACATTAAATGGTCGCTTATCTTGAGGTAGTTAATTTTGAAACTAATTACACTAATATTCCTCTTGCACAATGCTTGTATGATAGATTTTTACTACTCATACTAGGACTTTGAATTCCTATTAGTCAAAGCAAGAATTCACATAAAGATGTAGTCACCACTTAGATTTCATGACCTATGTTATGTTTGGATGTAGTTACTACATCACGTGTCCATCATTCAATCTTACTTATGAATTAATAATACCAACTAATTAATAATCATTTAGAATAATAGTGTTAGGTCATTGCATGAGCAAACCATTGACTTTTATATGACAAGTCTCTTTCTTGTACATAAAAAAAGATTCATTTCATTCATTTGTATGTTTGTGTGGACTATAATTCAACATAGAGTATGTTACCTAAACAATTCTTATGTTGTTTGAATATGGATACTAGCTCTACTTAAGAAGTTATTCTTAAAGTTATAATGCCTATGGTTTGACCATCTCAAAATTGTTCTAGGTGTATTAATGCTATTCTCACAAAGTGGAACAACAATTCTTTATAACTATCTCAGAAATCATATTTCTAGGATTTGCCATATAAGCACTTTAACTATGCCAATCAATTCTAGTTAAGCGTGTTTCTCTTTACACTTAAAAAAATTGACTATTTAGCTCTTTGGTATTTGTTGTATTATCAGAACAAATTTGAATATACCAATAACTTTAATACTCTCAAGGTTGAATGGTATAATCATAACAAATTTGAATATACCAATCAACTCTAGAACTCATAAAGTTTAAACAACTACATGCTTGTTACTTTGTACGATGAATCTATAGGTTATGAACCACTTGAAATTCTATGCTAAGACCTCCCTTAAAGATCAAAAAGTCTTTCCTTACTAAGACCTCCTACTGAGATCAAAAGGTTTTTTTTTCTAAGGTTTAATGTTAGTCCTTTTTTACAAAAATCTTTCGAGGTAAATTTTTTCCCAACAAGTGAGAGAGTTTCAGCTTGTGCCATCTCACATGTTACACCAAGCAATTATGAAACCATATTGACATTTCCTTAGTTTTTTGTATCCAATCATTCCTAATAAGGCTTTACTTTCTGGGTAGACAAACCAGTGTTTTTTACATAGTTACACTCAGTTTGATACTTTACGATATGTCTTTTGTAATTTCTATTACTATGGGTAAACCAACCAATACACAACTTTTGATTTTACTCGAAGAGGTCACTTGTAATCTTATTGCCTTTATCCAAATGATCACACTGGGAAATCCTCTACTTGTGTGGTTGACAAAAGTTTTACAAATGATCCATCCGTTAAAATGGTTTTGTGACTTTACCTTTGTACTCCCACTGGGATAAAGTTTATAAATTCTTTGCAGAATTATAAACTGTTCAAAATGCCCTCGTGGATTAAGAACTCCCATTAGGATTAAGTTCAAACTCAAAAGACTCTACTCGAGTAACAAAATTTGGCTCATACTAGGAATAACTTTCTTTCAAGTCAAAATCAGGACCAGCCGCACTAGAGGCAGATGATATAGAAAGTTGTGACCTCAAAACAAAGGTGGCTATGGTATCTAATCATGTTAAAAAATGATGGTCAAAATCTTCTTATACTTCTCATCTTTCTTCAAATCTCCCACTCGGATGGGAGTGATCCTGAAGGGATGTGGTCCTTAAAGTGATTTATGTGGTCACTTTTCCCATTCTAGTATCCATTTCACTAAAAATAAGATTACTAGTGTCGTTACTCGCCAAGGGTAAATATCCATGTCACATAGGCACAACTTAGTAACACAAAAAAAACTCCTCTTGGTTTCTTGGTCATATTAGAATAAGATTAGAGGACATTGAAAATACATCTCATGATTTTTAATGGTTAAGTCAAACTTATGACTAATCCACTTTCTCACAAGAAGTGTAATCAACGAATTTTAAGAGAGCACATGTTTGAGCAAACCAATTTTCCTCGTATTTAAGAAAACTCAAAAATTGAACGATTATTACATAAATCAATCATACTTAAAAGTGATGTTAGCTCTCTTTACCATTATTACCATCACCAAGTTGTAACTTAATGGATAGTAATAAGATTATGCTTGACTAATGGTTGCCTATTTATATCTAACCTCGACGTCGCTTTCAATTAGGTAACTTAACCTTTCATGAGTTGCTAAATTTCAATTTGGTCACTCAAATTTTTATGAGTCACATAATTTTCATACCTTAGCAAATTTAACACATTAATTTTAGCTAATATGGCTGATTCCCATTTAATGGAATCACACTATCACGTAGAATGTGCAAAATTGCAAACGACAAGTAGTATACTCTTAATTAACTAGAGATCTAATAGTCCATACTCTAACATAAATGTTGTTGTTATTTATTGAAAGATTAATTGAAATTCTCTTTAAATTAAGTCAAGACAGAAAATGACTAAGTATAGTAGGTTTTGAATTTTCTAAAAAAAATAAATTTCTAAAAGTCAAATGTCCATGACTCCCACTTTTTGGGTCATTTCTAATATGTCCCAATCATTCTCACATAGAGTTTATTGGACATCCATGAAGATTACTTAATTCTCTATTAAGTGAGTTCACTTCCTCAAAGTGAAAAATTAGAAGTAGAATATGAAACTCGAGTACACTTCTCACTTGCATGAGATTGAATATAGTATTATTCAAAGGTGCAATCCTTTGATGGCCAACATTTCTCTTAATGAAACATCTCAAACACTCATTCATGTTCATATAACCTTACATAGATTTACCCTTTTCTTTCAATTCTTAAGAATTTTCAAATTCTTAAGTCGTTTATTTTTCAATGTCTTAATCTTGAATTAATCATAACTAAGTTGTTATTACAAAATTGAGTTTGAAAATTGCCAAAAATTTCTAGCATTATCCAAGTCATTGCTAAAACAATCAATCAAGTTTATATGCTTCATCATCAAGATTGTTCATACAGAATTTGGATTAGGTGCAGCTCGATTTGCTCCTAATTACTTTTCTAGGAATCAATAACAACTCCTCAGAAAAAAATTCCTCTTAGTTGACTAAAAATAAATTTTCTAAGTTTAAATATCGTACAAGCACTTAGTTTTTGTTCACTATTCATTTATGTATCTTTAGTTGGTCAACAGACCTCGATCCTAAGATCCAATGATACATGCATAGATACTTAGTAATTTTATTTATTCTTACACTTAGCTTTTATTTTAGATTAAAAAATGTTATTTTTAATCTTTGCGATTGTATTTTCTAACTTGATCAAACACATATTTCTAGCTCGAAACAAATTGATGATGGTAGCTGTAGTCATCATTTATCACACAGTAATTAACAATAGCAAAATTAATTGCGTATTTAAAACAACAAAGTTATTAAAATAAGCAGTACAAAATTTATTTTTTCGTCCCTACTTTTTCTAACTTTAGGTTTGAATGAGTATAACTAAGGGAAGCGTCCTATATAAGGGTGTTACCCTGTGTTAGAGACTCACTCAGTCCTTGAGTTAAATCAAGGTTCAAAACAATAAATACTCTAGTTGTTTGGTTCTAAATCATTATTTTTAATGACTTATGTTCATTATGTGTTTTCTTTAGATGTTATATAATTAATATTTACTAAGTAAATATCATTACATTAATCAATTATGAAAGATAATTAATTAAGGTGTACTAACATTTTTTCTTATTCAACAAACTAATTGTCAATAAATGAACATAGTGAATCAAATAACTTTAAGAGTCTTAATTAGATTCAATGCATGAGTCTGTTGTTGATTAAGCTTCATTGTTGAATTATCCATGAGAAAAAAATTTGGTTTTTCTCTATGCTTGGCTTAATAGCTAAAAGAGGAAGAAAAAGAGTAAGTATGTTTTTTCACAGAAAAAGAGTAATTTAGATCATTTCTCATATTCAGCGATGACTTGATCGAAAATAATTCGTATTAATCGATCCATACAACTCATGTATAAAAATTTGTTTCCTTATCTCTTTATTTTTAATTAAAATCAACTACATGTATTAATGTCATTTCAAACTTATCTCAGGAATTAATTTGCAGGTTTTTGAAAATTATTTAATTCACATTGAATTTATATTTTCGTTGATTAAAATTGAAACTCACATATATTTATGTTATTCCGAACAAATCTTTAAAATCATATTACATAACTAAGAGATTATATAAATCACATAGTGTTTATATTTAAAACTTGCATGTATTTAATATCACTTCGAACCAATCTTAAATATTAAATTTACATGCCTTGGAAATTTCATAAATTACAAAAATTTATATTTCCATTTATGCAATATGGATTTTCACGATTTTTATGATACATAATCATTTATTAATTGTAACTAGGGATGGCAATTATAACCGTAACCGACCGGGTACGGGTACGGGGACGGGGATTCCCCGATTGGAAAAATTGGGGACGGGGGCGGGGATGGTATTCCCTCCATCCCCGCGGGGAATCCCCGTCCCCGTCGGATAATACCCGTCCCCGTCGGGTAATACCCGTTAATTATATATTTATATTACATATATATTATTATTATTATATATATATAT
>CANYCX010108986.1:0-11085 GCA_948193385.1 Breynia disticha f. nivosa
GGTATATTCAGATTATACCATTATATAGAAGTTCTACGTAAAGTATGAACTTGCATATTTAAGAATACAAGGGCGTATTAGTCCAACACAAAGCTTAATCCATGGATGTGTTAACTATTATTGTCTATATTCTGAGTATATAGTGAATAAGCTATAAACTAAGGATACGACATAGTTGTACACACGATTAATAAGAATAGAAAAACATGAATAAAGGTTAATATTAATGAAATACTTATATATTACAAGAAAAGTTTTAAAATATGCTTGCATTAATAGTAATGTAAGTAATTAGTAAATGGTTAATACAGTAATAAGTATAAGATGTTTTAGTAAACAAAATGGATAAGTGAGTAAATCGAATGATTTATTGAATAAGATGAATAGGCATAGGAAGTCTAAGATATGGCCTTAAAATGCATGTGCATGAATAAATGATTGCAATGGGTTATATGGTTTAGATAGTAGCATGGGAAGAATATGCACTCACTGAGTTTTAATACTCGTGTTATTTTTTTGTATTATTGGTTTATGTCGGTGCACTGTGAGAGAATTGAATTGATAAGTTACAAGATTTTGTAAATCAATTTAAACTATGATTTGATTGTATAAATGTTACATGCATATTTCATCTAGACTTAGGCTCTCTGACTTAATCATTACAATATGAACTAATTTCATGTTTGATTGGTAGCATTAAATTCCAATGAGTTTAGATTAAAAAAAAATTTATACAGAATTTTAGGAATGGAGATTAATTAGTTTACAAAAAGAGCTTAAAAATTGAGCGTCACATGCAATGTTAGACACTCACTTCCGTTTTAGCATATAGAATAGATTATCAATTAGACCTGCACAATATGAAGGGATATAATACATTACAACTATATTAATTTTATTAATCTAAATTATAATAGGTCAACTACAGTAGAATCTCTGTAATTGACGGGTTTCTCTTTATCGTTTCTATTGTTGTCTCTTTAATCATGAACTAAACTCTTTTAGGCACTTAGGTTAAGATGAATCAATTGATTTGTTATTGTTAAAGATTTGTTGGTTGATTGACATTCAATTATGACTTATTCTTTTCTATTGTTGATTTCTCGAATGTGCACTTGTAATTGACTATTGATTTGTATAGGACTAATCGAGAGATCAAATATACAATGGATCACTCATAATTGAAAATAGTTGCATGCAATTCTAGAGATAAATTGACATAAATCCTCCGGATTAAGGTCAAAATTAATAGTATAGTTCTCAGAGTGTTAATGCAATGTTAATGGGTTTAACTTGGAAAGGAATTTCAGGTTAAATTGGTTAATGTTAGATGTTAATATAAATCAGGAATTGTCATAGTCATATCACAATAATATCAGTAATACAAATACTAATTGATAATTGAACAGCCTTTGGAGATTCAATATCTAAGTATTACTTTTAGCTAATAGTTTATTCTTTTAGTTTTTGTTTTCAATTATAGTAATTAGTATCTTAGAGTTTTTATTCAATAGTTGAGTAAGTAGTTATGTGGGTTCGACAATTCTTTTACTACAGTGATACCTGCACTTGCCTACAGGCAACTTAAGATAGAGATTTTCCATCAACTATGAAAGTTTTTAACCTCGATAACTCAAGTCACTGATTAATCATTCATAAAATTTTTTATCACATTAAACACGATAAACATGAAATGATGCAGCATACCTCGTAATTTTATTAACAAAATTAAAGGTACATATACAATTTGTAAGATATCAAACAAGATATGACACACAGCAATATGAATAGTAAATAAAGACTTACTTAATTATCGCAGCGGAAGAATTGAGATATTCGAAAAATAAAACCGTGGCCTCCTTCTACAGGCACAGTTGTCGAGTTGAAGATGTGTATTTTCACAACCCTTTCTACTAAATGACTGAATGAATTGAGTCTAGAGAAAAGTTACTGTTCTTTTCTCTGTTTGTGAAAACTGATTCACTCTAATCATTAAGGTTTTCTTATTTGAGTTATTTATAACATAAGGAATTAATTCATAAATCTTTTAACTTGACAAACATATTATCAGTTAATCTCGCGTAACTCGTTTAATTGTGGGCGGACATTTGACTACCAACACAATCTAATAGGGATAGGACTTATATACTATCAAACCATTGGAATGATCTGGTCAATATTGATCACTTTAGATCAATGACCAAGATCATTCAATTCTAAAAGAAAATGAAAAGAAAATCATAATAGAATCGACTCTTCAACAGAGGTTAAACCCTGCGTTGGAACAAACCTTATTTGGAGTTTCAGTGACTAACAATGATAAATAATGTGTGTATAAGATAAGATACTTAATTCATTAAAGGGCTCCCTCATGGTTGGATAATTTATCATGCAGAAATGGGAGGAAGAAGAAATGAAACAGAAATGTAATAGAGAGTGTACAGAAGATTGGCGGCATGAATTTGACTTTGCATGGGGAGAAGTATGTACTTTTCGCTGTGTGAAATTTATAGTTATGCAGTTGTAATTTTGCAAAGCAGGAATGTTTGGTACTGACTCCCTTCGTCCTTTTGCTATCAATAGAGCTTATCGTTTGTGCATGAATATATTTTAACGCAATGCGGATTTGAGTTGCGAAGAAGGTGATTTCAAATCAGTAATAGCAATGTCCACCTTATGTCCTTCACTTGCCTCCTCTTTGTAGACACTCCCAAATACAACCTCCACGCAGTTCCTATTCATCTCAAAAGTTGCAATTATTTTCCTATAATTGGATATTTATGCTCAAAAGTATGCTAGTGTTTGATTTATTTGCACCATCTATTTTGCAGACTAAGCACAGTGCCCTATCATATCATCCCTCACGGATCTACTCTTCCTGGACCCCTTTACTGTCTGTTTTAATTTACTCTATTTTTCACCCTCACATCCTTCACTTAATTTGGAGCTAATAATATATAATTAAGCTTCTCATGTGTCTCTCCCTGCCATCATAAACAAATTAAATGATCAAGTGTTGGACGGGAAAATGAATTTTTTTTTTTCATTTCAAGTGGTTATAAACACGTCCCATTCGCATTGTATGTTCCAACCCCACGTTAAAGGTTTTCATTCATGCAAAAGGTGGAGAATTATATTGTTTCTACTTCAAATATAGGAAACAAGCATAAGGCTAACTCTCCTGAATTATTCAGCAAAACAAATTGTTTAAAAAATGAGAACAACTATAAGGCTAAATCTCCTGTATTATTCAGCAAGACAAATTGTTTAAAAAATAAAGCAAGCATTTTGCTATGTTCTTCACTTTCCTATATTTGCATTTATTTTTAAAATTATGTTTTGCATGTTTTGGTAAATAATGCGATTAGAGTAGAGAATTTGATAGAAAAAACAAATTGCCCTACCACAACATGAGGCATATCCATGAGTAATTGGTAACAAAAAAGGGTTTATTTTGGAATAAATTTAAAGCTTCGATCTATGGTTCAGTTCATAGTTGTTCATTAAGTGTATGAACGAACTGGGCTGCTCGTGAACAACTCGAGTTCGATAAAATTTCGTTCAAGCTCGTTTATAATTGAGTTTGTTCTTAATAAATATTAGGCTCAAATAATTAAATAAACTAATTCTAAACAAGGTGGTACTTGGTTCGAAAGCTTGCAAACATACTTATTTAACCTTTGTGAATAATCTCTATTTACATATTTGATTTTTTATATTAATATATAGCTTTTATATTTTCTTTGTAATTCAATTATATGTATAATCTAAAAATGAATTATTATCAAGAATGAAATTATATTTTGATAAAATATATAATATATTATGATAAATTGTATTATATTAATTAAAAATAATAATTTTATTATATAAAAAATAAAAATACTACTAATATTTAAAAAATGTATTAATTTTTAATTTTACATCAAATAAAATTGTATTTTATTTTTTGTTTTGCAAAGCTGGAAAAACTTGTGAACATGATCGATAGTTCGCGAATGTTAAAGAAGCTTATTCGTGAACAAAATTTTGAGCTCGACAAAATTGGCTTGAACTCAACTTATGAAATTTTAAACGAACCAAACTTGAATACTCAAAAATAAAGTTCAGTTCGGCTCGATTACAATCCTATCATGAGATCCCTCTTAGTTCAATGATAAACAAATTAAGCTGTTAACAAGGTCCATTGAGAGTTGCATTGTTTCACCAAAACTTCAAAGGTTTAATCCATGGAATGTTGGGGAAAATGTGGCTGTAGTTAAATTTCCAAAATTAATTCTTCTGTTCTATTTTATTGAGCAAAAAATAAATAAATAATAGGAGTCGAAATAAAAGGCTGCGAAGTCTTTGCTATAATGCTATATGTTGTTCACTAACACTGTGTGCATGCTTTGGGAAAAAATGAAAATAGAAGAAGAATTTAGTGTGTGTGTTAGGTTAGGAGCGTAAAAATTGTTAGCGCATTGATACAAAAGAGGGGTTAGGAGCAGCATTTCCGAACAGGGAATAAATTGCGTAAAAGGCGAGGAGGAAAAGGACGTTGCAGAATAGATACAACAACACAAGTTAGGGGGAAGGGACCACAGGGGTCTGAATTGGGTAAAATCAATCAAGAAGCTCACTCGTACCTTTGAAAATGGACGATGCGGTGGAGATCTTTGTTCACAAAGGGCCTCGGTTAATGCGCCTCTCACGTGTTGTGGTTCCTAGGGGAAATTCATTAAGACTTGTGGATCGTTTCCCCTCGTGAGCCGTGTTCTCTGTCCCTCTGCTTTCTTTCTTTATACACCCGCAAGTCCACTCTCCATCTAGCTACTTGCTACAAACAAAATGGCGCATCGTTGCATGAACATGGACATGGAGTCAAACAATGCCAAAAAGTTTTTATTATTTTTATAACCGTACAACCATTCTTAACTGATTCTTTAAGCAGGTTTTAGTAGAAAGCGTAAAAAGTAGATCAGTAATGATGCTGCTGAAAGCAAAATGTCAAAGACTAGCTTCTCTATCTTTGGGAACTGAATTTTTACACCTAATCCACCCTCTCTCCCTTCTCATCTGTCCTCTACTTCCCATCCTCCACCCTCATGTTTTTCTTACCCTTGGAATCCGACATCTCCACATTTTTTTTTCTATTTCTAATTTCATACTCACTCTTTCTCTCTACCCTTTTTTTGTAGTCTCTGACGAACATTGATATGCACTTCCGAAGTTAGTTCCTCAAAAAGAAAATTTCCAACACAGAAGAGGTAGAGAGAGATTATAAAAAAGTGGCAGTTTTGTTGTTAAGCTGATAGTTTTTTTTTACTTAAACCGTTGCAATAAACATATTAATACCTAAAAAATGAATTTTTTAAAAAACGACGTGTCTTTAAATAAAGTCATTACTATGAGTTTTTTTAAAAAAATGTAATGTAGCAAAATATATATTCGGACATTCTATATAATAGCATATTTTTGGGAGGAGAGAGTGAGTGAGTGATATTTTAAGGGAAAAAAAATAGAGGTGGGCAAAAAATATCCTCAACATTTTGAAAGCTTTATAATTTTGCCAATAGTCAACATTTTGGAAGCAGTGTTGTATTTTAGTCGGAGTTTGATAGACGTAATAATGTTGACAATGATGTTTGAATGACCATGTTATCAACAAAGGAAATATTTAAGATGGAAAAAAAGTGTCTCGGCATTAGCAATTCTGGTGTTTAGTTGTTTGCAGATGAAACTAAAAGGTTTGGGAAATGCCCATGTGGAAATTAATTTCCAGTAGGGACGTACGGGTGAAACAAATCAATCTACTTATTACTGTGCGTCGTTTCTCCCAAGGAAAAATGTTTTCTAATTTTTTTTTTTTGGGATCAAGTTGTAATGATATTTCATCGGAGACAAACACAAACGATAATGCTGCATGTTTCATCCTTCATAAAGCATTTTTCAGCGTGTGTTTAGACAAACATACCTTTTGCTTTAAAAACTCAATCGATAGATCTTCTTCATCATTGTTAGTATATGAGAAAGAGGGAATGTAACATTAATTTGCAAGTGCTGCAACCAACTAGAATGTTTTTGAAAAAAAAAAAGAAAAACTGATTGAGATTATAGTAAAGTGTGTAGGTTAGTGGATGTGACATGCATAAACAATGAGGAAAAAAATAAAAAGAAAAAACAAAGGGAAAGGATGTTGTGGTGGTGGTAAGCATGCAGGTGAGGAGACCAGGATCATAGTAATGGTCGCACTTAGGAGGGAGATTGTAAAGACGTCAAACAGGAGGCGACGAACATGGTACTGGGGAGTTTAGCCTTGCTTCAAGAGCTGCTTCAATTCAATAAAATGCCAGTGCCAGCCCATCCCCCTGATTAACAATTTGCCTTGCCTCGTCATTGCTAATCAATATTAATTCACTCCACATATAAGACGCATAGCTAACAGCCACCCGCAAGCTTGCCCCCATTTCCATTACATTACCTCCACCCCCTAGCTAAGCAAAGCTACCTCTCTCCAACATCAAACATCCCCTACCTACTTCGCTTCTCTACACTTGCAACCATCCAAACAGCAAACCTCCAATCCCTAAAACTATTTATTAGAGAAAATGCTTGGGAGGAGACAGCGTCATTGGAGGTAGTGTTGAATCGAAATTCGAGCAGCACAACCTATGAAGCAGTTAAAAAATCCAGCACAAGGCCGCCGCTGTCCAAATCCTCCCACCCTTATCTTCTTTGGATGTCTCTCCTCTTTAACGTATCCTTGTCCTTAACAGTCCTTAATAATTATCTCATCTATGAAGATCAAATGCCCAGCAGAACAAGCGGGTGCATATTTTAAATCTTGTTACACTGCTTCATCTCATGGCTCCATGCGGTTTAAATGGGGAAGAAGCGGGGGATTTGAATGAGAGTGAGAGCCCATTGACAAGCGGCAGCAACAACGGACGAAAGATGGTGAGGAAGAGAACGGCTTCTGAGGTGATGATGGAGGCTCAAACAATGGGCCAAACCCAAAGAAGTTCACGGAGGACGACCTCCAATCAATTTTCAGGAAATACCACTAATAACACCATTATGCCCAGTGGTTGCTCTACTTTCGCAAATATTACTCCAAACCCAAACCCCTATCCACTCCACAACTACTCCACTATGTCTATGACGATGCTTCCTTCTTCCACAAACTTGACCACCATGACGTCAGGGGGTCCTCCTCCTCTGTCCGTGTCTGGAATTTTATCTTCTACCCCTTCTAACTTTACTAGCAACGAAATCTTCTCAACAACACCTACTCAGCCTCCACTTCCAGCTGTCTGTGGATTCTCTGGCCTTCCTTTGTTCCCTCCCGAAAGAGAAAGGAATCGAAACCCCTCTGCACTCATCCCTACTTCTGCTAATTCCATGGAAGATAGCTCCGCAACTGCATGGATCGATGGCATCATAAAGGACCTCATCCACAGCTCTACCAATGTTTCCCTTCCCCAGCTGATTCAGAATGTCAGGGAGATTATTTATCCTTGCAACCCCAACCTGGCTTCCCTTCTAGAGTACAGGCTTCGTTCTTTAACGGATCCAATCCCCACTTACCCGCTCTCTGTCGATAGGAGAAGAAAAGAATACACCTCAGCTGCCCTCACTCTCAATCTTGACAATGCTCTTTGCAACATCTCTTCTGCTGCTGCTGTTAATCAGTACACATGCTGTAACATCTCTCAATCTTGTAACATCTCTTCTGCCACTCCATCGCAACACCATCAGACATCCCCTCCTCTTGTTCACCAGGAGCAGCCACGAGGTAGTAGTCCCTCCTCTACTTCGCCAGCGTTGCATCAACAGCAGGAGAAGTCTTCTTCTGTTGAAACAGACCAGGCAGGTGGTGCACCCGCAAGCACCCCTACCTCCTCAGTAGCAGCTGTTAATAATAATGGAAGCAGTAGCACTAGCACTAGTAGTAGAGCGAAGAAGGAAGAAATGCAACAGCAGAAGAGAGACGAGGAAGGGTTGCACCTCCTCACTTTGCTTCTTCAGTGCGCAGAGGCAGTGTCAGCTGATAATTTTGATGAGGCCAACAGAATGCTGCTGGAAATTTCCGAGCTCTCCACCCCCTTCGGAACCTCAGCCCAGCGAGTTGCTGCATATTTCTCTGAGGCCATGTCAGCCAGGCTCCTCAGCTCCTGCCTGGGGATATATGCGAAGCTTCCCACGCTTCCCCAAAGCCACACTCAAAGGATGGCTTCGGCCTTCCAGGTGTTCAACGGAATCAGCCCCTTTGTCAAGTTTTCGCATTTCACAGCAAATCAGGCCATTCAAGAAGCGTTTGAGAGGGAGGACAGGGTTCATATCATAGATCTAGACATAATGCAAGGCTTGCAGTGGCCTGGTCTATTTCACATCCTCGCTTCCAGACCAGGCGGTCCCCCATATGTTCGTCTCACTGGTCTGGGCACCTCCATTGAGACTTTGGAGGCTACCGGCAAGCGTTTATCTGATTTCGCCCACAAACTTGGCCTCCCTTTCGAGTTCTTTCCGGTTGCTGAAAAGGTCGGAAATTTAGACCCCGAAAGACTCAATGTCAGCAAAAGGGAGGCCATCGCTGTCCATTGGTTGCAACACTCACTTTACGATATCACTGGTTCCGACGCCAATACCCTATGGCTGCTCCAAAGGTAATCTTTTACATCAACATATTTTTAATTTTTTTTTATATTTAATGCCAGCTTGTGCTAATCTAAATATATGAGCAACGCTACTAATATGATTGATTTTAAATTACTGATCAAAAATCACAAGATCCCATGTAACTTGAGTCATATATTAAGCTTCTCTCACTCAGTGTTCTTATTGGTAAAAAAAAAAGAGAGAGAAAAGGCTAGTCTTGGTTATGTTAAAATTCAAGTAAAGGTAGGCTAGTCTTTGAGAAGTTCTGTGGATGAACTTCACTTCAGTCGGTTATTATCAATGCTATATTGTTGTGGTGGTATATATGTTACTATTGCTAGCTCAAGTGGTAAATAAGTGGGACAAAATGTAGCAGCAGAAGCCACTGTTTTGTATTTAACTTTAGCTACAGATAATGTAAGCTGCATATGGTTTAATAGTTGTCAGTATTTTGCTTGTATCATTTGTTTTGTCAAAATATCATTTTGAGGGGTAATTAACAAGTCTCTTTATTGTTTTCATGATTTACTGGGCGCAGGTTATCACCTAAAGTAGTAACAGTAGTGGAGCAGGACCTGAGTCACGCAGGATCCTTCCTAGGAAGGTTTGTGGAGGCCATACACTATTATTCGGCACTGTTTGACTCACTGGGGGCTAGTTATGGAGAGGAAAGCGAGGAGAGACATGTTGTAGAGCAACAGCTGCTATCACGAGAGATACGGAACGTGCTGGCGGTGGGAGGGCCTTCCAGAACGGGGGAGATCAAGTTCCACAACTGGAGGGAGAAGCTACAACAGTCAGGATTCAAGGGGATCTCTCTCGCTGGGAACGCAGCGACACAGGCCACTCTGCTTCTTGGCATGTTTCCTTCAGATGGATATACCTTGGTTGAGGATAATGGTACCCTTAAGCTCGGCTGGAAAGACCTTTGCTTGCTTACGGCTTCTGCATGGAGACCTTTTCACGATACTGCCACTCCTATTCACCACCATCACCGCTTCGCCACCACCTAGTGCCCATGCCTCCATCTCTCCATTTGGAGACCTATGGATTACGATTGCTTTAGCTCCATTTGGAGAGTGAGTTTATGTTCTTTTTACAATTCCCATACATAGTTCACCCCTCGTATATCTTTTCCAGCAAGCACAACATTTCATCAAGATTTTTTTTACTTAGTTTTGAACCGCTCATTTTCTTATATGGCCCTCATTATGGATAATTTTATTTTTCTTTTTCCTGTTATGTACATGGCGCCACCAGATGATTGTTCTTGTGTTTGCTGTGTCGATAATGTTTGATCACATCTCTTTTCTGGAATGATAAGCAATTTTAAACGATAAAAGCAAAAAAAAAAAAACAGAAAGGAGTAATAATACTGCGGTTAAGTTGGGCTGTTTTCAGTTTGGCTTAATCATTTTGTATATAGGCGTATGATAAATATGGTTACAACCATGATCCCGGCATTCCCCGTCTTGTTGAAATAAGCGGGGTGATTTTCGCGAAAAAATTCTTTGCAGGACGTATTATTCCGCGTGTCACGTCAAATCCTAAGTAATTTTGATGAAAAATCGGAAAAATAATTCTTTTTAAATATTTTTCAAACTAAATTCAAATTACAAAACATAAAATGCAATCGAGTATATTTTATTTATAGTAAAATAATATAATATTATTCGTAGTTGATCATGTCTCTTTTAACCAGAGTTTTGATCATTTTTTAAAATACGACCTTAGGGAAACTTTCTGAATAACACGTGACGTATGATTAATAAGCAGGAGAGAGAATGGATCTCTAATTTTAAAATCCCAGGATTTTTCCATAAATCCATCCTTAAATAAATAGAATTTAATTTTAACACATTTGAGAGTCAATAAAAGTAACTAATAGTATTAGTGAGTTGATTTTTGAAAGAATATAAAAAATAAAATTATAAAAAATTAATATATTTAAAATTAAATATCATAATTAAAAAGTCTCTCATGTAATAATTCCTGTTCAAAATCCCATAGATTATCAAAGAAGCAATTACAGTTTGTATCCACTTTTCTGAAACTGTTTTGGATTTCGATAAATTTGGGTCAAACTATCTAAAAATACCCACAAACCCTAATGACTATTCAGCTACACCCAAATTTTTTAAATTGTTCACAATTTCAAAAAACCTGACACTGATTTGAAAAGCCTTCTTGGGAAGAGTGACCAAAACACTTTCTCTCTCTCGTTCCCTCAGCACGCCTCATTCCCTCCAGTTTCATCTCTCATTCTTCTTACTCTCTCTCGTTCTTGGATTCAAAACGAAAGAAACCATAACTTAACTACACAACAACTGTCGATCAAATGGCACCAACCAAAGCACAGCTGAAACGCAAAAGGGACGAGACCCAGATTAAGGTAATTGGTGTTCTTCGTTTTTATTTTGGGTGTTTCTTTTGGTTTTAGGGTTT
>CANYCX010109395.1:0-10802 GCA_948193385.1 Breynia disticha f. nivosa
TACAGCAGAAATTTGCAAAACATAAACCCCCAAATTCTAAACTAACCCTAACTAAATAAAGCTCCTAACTCAATCCTAACTAAAACAACAAACTGAAAACCAACTCCCCATTTCTCTCTCCTGTACTGATTTTATGCTTCCCGTACAGACAACCGGGGGGGGGACTACGGGGGGTCGATACGACCACGCGTAGTCCACCCTGACCACGTGTCTATGTGCCTTTCCACACAAACAAACGGCGGTGGACTACGCGGGGTTGCTACGACCACGCGTAGTCCAGCCCCGACCTCGCGTCTAAGAGCATGAGTACGCGGGGTGAAGGTCTACATCGCGTTCTCCTCAACGACTCCGCGTTCTTCGGACGACTCCGCGTACTGTGCTGTTTTCTTGTGTTGGCAGCTTGCTCTTTTGCTTCTTTTCCAAGTAAATCTCTCTTATCAACTCTTGTGTGTTTCATTCTTCATTTTTTACTCATTTCTGCAAGAGCAAAACAAATCATAAGTAATAACATATTTTTACACCAAAATATGTAGAAAAACTTATAAACAATAGGTGCTAAAACATGTTAAAATATGATATTATCAATGAATTTGTTGAATATTCATTCAACCAAATTGCATCTTGAGGGGGAGTAACAACAGGTGTTCATCAGAGAACAGGTGTTCATCAGAGGACAGGTGGTTTCAGCAGACGACTTGTTGGAACTTACTCAGTTAAGTCGTATAGGTCCTGTTTAGTATATTTTACATTTTTCAGTTCAAGTTTGTTGTGTATTTTCATTTCCCGCTGAACTTGGCAAGGAGTATATAAGCAGTCTAGCTTATTGCTGCCAGAGCATCTTGTAGCCAAACACTATTGTTTCTTCTTCTTCTTGAATATATTTTTTGAAACCCCAAATATCTTTGTTAACTCGAACATGATGAAGTCTTTTTCTTTTCATGTACGAGCTCTCTCGATTCGATTATATAGATGGCCAATAACATATATAGTTGAATGTTTTATTGGCTGCCTACCGTTATAATTTTTAGGAAAGCTGCCAAACTCCAAGATTGCAATGCTCATATTGCCAAATTCTTGAAAATTGCGACTCCTTCAAATGCACATATATGCACGTCATTTGATTCAACACTAGACCACTTTGATTTCCAAAGCCAAAAAAAATAATGTACGTTTTGAAGACATCGTGATGGACATGGTAGTTTGGCCAAGTTCATATCTGAAACATTCAACTAATTAGTCGGACATAAATTACTCATTATGCGTAGTAATAATCATAATCATCATTCCTAAGGCACCCAACTTCTATTTTTTTGTCTAAACTATTTTCGCTGAGGACTAATTCAGGTTCGGAGTGAGAGACATAACTCCTACTTCATGAGAGCAATTTCACATAGATTCAATCCTATAAACACAACGAACCAAACCTCACAAGAAGACTGACACCCAACTTATATATATATATATATATATATATATATGCTTAATTGTTATAATAAAAAAATAACTTTGTGTATGCATGGTAGCCACATGAATTTGTAAAGCTAAATTTCAATTTAATATCGTCCAAAGATGACTACATCAACCCATCAATATTTGTCTCAGTCTAATCTGATTTCACTCGGATCATTCCTTATTGGGCACCATGAATTAGTCATGATTTCTTGTAAGAATAACTTTATACACACTTGATATACTTCTGTGTAAATGTTTTAATTAAGAATTGTTGATCGAACCGGTAAACCAATAAATCGATCACTGTTCGATTTAATTTTACTATTTAAATAGGTATGTAAGTTAATCAAAATCGAATCGGTGAACTGGTCAGTTCAACCAGTAAATTAGTCATCTACTCAACTTTTAATTATTAAAAAAATAAATAATTTTGTATATACATATTTATTTTTTATATTATTTTAAATTACCGATTCGACAAATAAACTAACTACTCAATTTTTTCAGTTCAATTATCAATTCAGTTCTAATAACATTGATGACGACAACAACGATTAAACTTAACATGGCAATCTTTCCAACTACAATTAATCCTGTGAATATAATTTTGACATTTAAAAGGATATTACCATACTATAAATAAGTTTTCTTTTCCTGCTCATTTCACAAAAAAGTAGAAAACCTAAATTATAAATAATTTCCTTCTTGAGTACATTCGTGCAATTTCTGAACCTGTTTTATTGAGACTTAAAATTAATTCCATATCATATCAAAAAACAAAGGAAATTCACTTAAAATAAAAAAGCCCCACGCGTTAAAATACCACGTGTCAGCACATAAATGGCTGAGTTTTATATTTCATTTTGGAGTGAAGATCCGGTGGTACAATACGAATGGAGGATTATAGAAGAAAGATTCAGTTTTCTCCGTCACTTACGCGCGGTGGGGCCATTTAAGCTTTCATTCGCCGGCGAACGTGCCGGACGTGGGATCAAGCCACGCATCGCGGAGCTAACAAGGCAACATTTTTATTGCCACTTATTACTTAACCGTTTATATCCAAAATCATAAGGCAATATTTTCCGACGCATGACACGGGTCAAACTGTAGAACCGAACGTAGTAGGAAACTAACGATATAAAATGGACGTCAAATGTCCAAATCCATTTGACGTCATCTTGTTTTTAAAAGGTTTGTTTTGTAAATTAGCTTCTCCCCACTCGCTCTATTAAACCCCTCCGATTTCATCGTCCACCCTTTAACCCCTAACTCCCTCATCTCTCAATTTCACCATTAATTTGGTCTCTTTTTTTCTACCATGTCTTTGTTGGTAGCTTCTACCCACCTCATAAGAATGGGGTTATCCACCGAAAACAATATCCCATCCAACGGCCACAAAATCACCGTCGATTCTAATCCCACGGCTGATCATGAGGTCTCGGACGGTGATGATAATACGCAAGTGGAAGAAGAAGAAAATATAGCCGTTGAACCCAAGAAAGATGGATATGTGAAGGTGGTTCAGCCTCATTCTCAGCTTCCAAAACCGGAAGCTCCACCTGGAATCTTATCATCTCCTGAAAACGTCGACGTTTTGAGCCGATCGAAGTCTTTACCTGAGGCATATGGTGTAAATATGCCTTCGATTGGGAAGTTCTTTAAAGAAAGAAGCAATAGCTTATCGACCATAGCGAAAAGAATATCTTCTTTCAAAGAGAATACTAATAACTCTGATGAAACCCAAAAGTCTCACGACGTGACGGAGTTTAATATATCGGGACTTAAAGTTGTGGTGAGGCTAAAACCTGACGGAGAATTAAAAGGACGTGTAAGTTTCTTTTCCAGGTCTAATTGTCGAGATTGTACTGCAGTCAGATCTTTTCTAAGGCAAAAAGGCCTAAACTTCGTGGAAATCAACGTTGATGTTTTTCCACGAAGAGAGAAAGAATTAATTGAAAGAACAGGGACTAGTCAAGTTCCTCAAATCTTCTTCAACGAGAAATTCTTTGGAGGGCTTGTGGCGTTGAATTCTTTGAGGAACAGTGGCGGGTTCGACGAGAGGTTGAAGGAGCTGTTAGCAAAAAAATGTTCGGCGGATGCACCGGCCGCACCGGTTTACGGTTTCGACGATCAAGAGGAGGAGAAGATGGATGACATGGTGGGGATTGTAAGGGTTCTGAGACAAAGATTGCCAATTCAGGATAGGCTAATGAAGATGAAGATTGTGAAGAATTGTTTTGGAGGGAGTGAGATGGTCGAGGTTTTGATTCAGCACCTGGATTGCGGGAGAAAGAAGGTATGTTAATTTTTTGAACGACTGTGTTTCTATCAAACGACAGCTTTTCTTGTTAAACGAGTGTCGTATACTGTCTTAGTTGTGAGGATTTTGCGCGTAAGTGGGCTTTGAAAATGAGCATAGAGGTTGGTGGAGGTGGAGTGTGAGATTAGTGTTGAAAAGTGATCGATTGAGGAAATATCAATTAGGTGGAAATGTGAAACGTTAGAATGGTCATCCTGATTTTCTTTTCCATAGACATGAAAATTAGTTCGCAATTTCCAGTTTATGGTGTCATAGTTCATAGAATCGGAATTGGAATTGTATCTAGCTGTTTAGTTTTGGTTTTAGAATCAGCGGATCTGAAATTAAAGGATTCTAAGTTCTAATTTTGATGGTTCGAGTTTTGGTTCGACGATTCAGGTTCAATTTTTTTAAAAAAATAAATCGTAACTGGACCGAGTTGGTTCTAGCTGTTGGATTCTGATTTTGGTTTGAAATTTTCACTTCATATTTTTTTTTTAAAAAAAATTGTAGAAAGAAAGTTGGCATAATGATTTTTGAAATAAATATTTTTTAAAAGATAAAATTGGTAAATTGGGTTTACCTAAAAGATATTTTTTTGTTGGCTATATAAAATGGATTCATATGAATTAGTTAGAGGACATTAATGATGCCATACACTATGTTGTGATGAGTGTGGACCAATTATTGAGGAGCGTTTTTCACCTTCGTTATACAATAGAATTAATATGATATTTAACACAACGGAATTACAAGGCACGAGATGTCACTTGTCCTCGTGTCGTATCTAATTATTTATTTTTTTTTATAGTGTTTTTTTTTATAATTTTGTTTTCTTTATCTTATTTTTTATATATTATTTTTAATTTGTCTATTTTTTTAAAATATTTCTAATTTTATTTCATCATTGTGTATAATTAATAGAGTAATGGGACAATCATCAACGTTTATCACCTATCCTAACCGAACGTGCTTAAATGATTCCACAAAAGTGAAAAGATAGAAACCTGAAACTGTTGAACAACACAGCAACCATGTCCCTGCAATTATGGAACCACTTTGCTTTCAAAATAATCAAACCTTTTTCTGATGCTTCTCCATAACAAACCTATCTCTTGGGAAACTACTTCGTTTTCACTTGCTAAAATCCTGTCCATCGGTTGTACAAACTGACTTTGAAATTTTTCATAAACAACTTAACTTACTGTTAATTTGGCATAAGTTCTTCTGAAATTTCCTCTAATGGATTAATAACGGAATTCTTGTACAACAGGCAATTGAGATAGCCAAAAATCTGGCAAGGAAGCATTTCATCCATCATGTATTTGGGTAAGAACATCCAAATTTTCTCATAATTTGTAAAGAAAAATATAATTTATATTATGTTGAATATGATGAGTGTTTTGAACAGACAAAATGAATTTGAGGATGGGAATCATTTCTATCGGTTTCTGGAGCACGAGCCCTTCATTTCAAAATGCTACAATTTCAGAGGCTCCACAAATGACAGTGAGGCCAAAACAGCAGCTCAACTTGGTCAGAGACTCAATAAACTCATGTCTGCAATATTGGAGTCGTATGCTTCTGATGACAGATGCCATGTCGATTATAACAGCATTAGCAAAAGCGAGGAATTCCGAAGGTATGCTTTCCTCTATGCGTAAGTATCAGTTGGACTTTAGTTGATAAAGGAAAGGTAGACCCGGCATTTTATTAACTCGTTTTAGAGTTAGTCTCGCTCAGTGTGACTCAGTTGTGGAGGGGCCGGATTGGGCCGGCTTGCAGGCGCAAAACTTACCTATATTTTCTGGTGAAGAATTTGCTTAAACTTGTCTAATTTTGATCATTTTCACATATGGAATGCAGATATATAAATTTGGTGGAAGATCTTCAGAGGGTGGATGTGCTACAACTATCAGGAAATGAGAAACTGGCTTTCTTTCTGAACCTGTACAATGCAATGATAATTCATGCAGTTATCAGAGTAGGATTTCCGGAAGGCATAACGGAAAGGCGATCTTTCTATTCCGATTTCCAGTACGTGGTGGGAGGCTTCCCTTACTCTCTTAATGCAATTAAAAATGGAGTTCTCAGAAACAACAGAAGATCTCCTTACTCATTGATTAAGCCATTTGGCTCTGGAGATAAGCGCTTAGAGGCAAGTTTTCATCACCCCAATTTATAGTCTTCTTAATTGGCTAGTTCACATTCCGGTTTATTGAAACTAGGAATTGTAAACCGACTGTTCGGTTCATTTTTAGTTGAAAACACGAACCAAAATCCATGAACCAAAGAAGTCTGAACAAGCCAGTTTATGGTCCCGTTTTGGTTCTATAAACTTTGGAACAATGAACCGCCGGTTCCGAGTGAGAACCGGTGATTCCGAACCATTTACACCTTTAGTTAAGATTAGGATTTAACTAATGTTTTTGCAATATTGCAGGTTGCGCTTCCTAAAGTGAATCCATTGATCCATTTCGGACTTTGCAGTGGAACAAGATCAAGCCCAACAGTTCGATTTTTCACACCAGAAGGAATTGAATCTGAACTAAAACAAGCTGCAAGAGAACACTTCCAGAAAAGAGGTGTGGAGATAGACTTGGAAAAGCGGACAGTTCATCTCACCCGAATCCTCAAATGGTAAGAACAACATTACCATTGTAGTTATTGTCTGATGAATGCATTAGCATTATTATTTGTTAAGGTTTAACGTACGAAAATGTTTTGAATCCAGGTACAGTGCAGATTTCGGACAAGAGAAAGAGATACTAAAGTGGATTATTAGCTATTTGGATTCAAGCAAAGCTGGTCTTCTGACACATCTTATGGGAGATGGAGGCCCTATTAACCTAGTTTATCAAGATTACGATTGGTCTGTTAATGCCTGATTATCTTATTTGTGCTGAAAGAGAAGTGCTTTTGGCCAGAAATTTTGTATATAAAACTCTGGAATGGAAAATCCACCAGATGGATGGTAAGAAACAGAAACTATACAAACAAGAATATATATATATATATATATATAGGATGATTGATCTACCGACAATATGAATGATTCGTTGCTTTATCATATATCTTCAAGTATATATTTTCCGACTACTCGTTTCCTACGAATTCCGTCGGAATGTTTAGATTTTTCTGCAGAATTCAATCGTCGAAAAACGTTGATTTTTTTGTAGTGTCTAAACACCTTTGTAATTCAAAGCAATCCGCAAAACAGCAAGAGTTTGTGGGGTTCTTACCCTATTGAACATTCCATCATTCTCTGCTTAATTTCAGCACTCTCAAATTAGTGCTCCATTAAAGTTAATCACTCAAATTTATATATTCCAATGGTGTGGCGGAGCTCCCATTTAGAGATTGGATTAATTATGTTAATGGACCTAACTAATTTAGTTAGAACAACATAGGTTGTTCCAATTAACAAATTATTTGCAATTTATTTTTGTTGGTTTACAATTAATTTTCTTCTATTGAGATTTTAGAGATTAACTAGTCACTCTACTTGAGCAATGCGATGGAATGTCTTATAGTATGATAATATTAAATTTGTAAATTTATGTAAATTATTTTGTTCCTAATAAAATTTTAATATAAATACATTTAATATTAAAAAATAAATATTGTATTTTTTATTTTGATATGATTATTGTATACTACAAAAATAACTTAATTTTATCCTAAGGCAAATGATCGTGTAAGACCATTTGGCCGACAAATTGAATTGTACAAAATACAATTTAATTGGAGTTTTATTAACTCTGTAACAAGCTTGATAATGTATATGAATTATGGAATTCATACTCATGGATAAGTAAAACATGTCAGCGTTATTCTATTGGTAAGTAGATTTTTATTGTAAAATTAAAATACGAAATACATAGACGTGTGATTGAGCTGGCTAGTAAATTTTGGCCACTAACCTCAAATTGAGCTTTTTGGCTAAAAATTCAAATTTAGTGATTCAGATCAGAGCACTGCATGGTATTCCATGTTAATGTGAGTCTATTGAGCTTGGTTTCATCGTCATAACCTAAATAGATTTTTGTAAAGTCAAAATTTTGAAAATTCACATGCATGGTAATGGATCGGTTAGTCAGCTTTGGACCGACCACCAAACCCTAGCCTAAACGTTGGGTAAACCCTACCATAAGTGAAGGATGTTTTTCATGGGAAAGATTGAATAGGATTTGAGTCTTTAAGTCCTATTATGACTATGTTAACCTAGATATGATGAAGATAAGATTCAAGATGTCTAAGCCTAATCGAACTATAATACATAGGATTTGAGAGCCTATAAAAAAGGTCATATGCTCATGAGCGTCCGTAACACTCCTAACCGTCATTTTGTCTCACAAGTTCTTAGCTAAAGATAAAAAACATAATAGGGTGATCGATTTTACAAGTGTTCAAGTCGTTGATGAAGAGTTCTAACATATCTAGAGAATGAAGTTGTAAAAGTTCAAACTTTCTTAAAAAGTTATTGTAAGAGTTCTCATTTAGTTAAAAAGTGATTGTAAAAATTATCATTTAGCTAAAAGTGATTGTGTAAATAATTCTCACTTATATAGAAAGTAATACCTAGTTTAAGTGCTTGAAAATCCTTAGCAAAAGTAACAAAGTAATGGAGGTAGGCCAGTTAGTATCGAACCACTATAAATCTTTATATTCTTGGTAGCTTTCCATTATCGTCACCAAGTGTTTGATAAAATTTTGCAAACATGTCAAAAGTCTAATACACAATCCAACCCTTTTAACGTGTATCCAACATATTCCTGGATAAGTTCCTTCGAAACCTAATTATAAATAGATGTATCATTTACTAGGTTAGGTAAATTTTGACTATCTGTAACTTGCATCATCGTTTAATCGAATTCACTACTGACTTGATTAATAGAGATTTCCTTAGGAATCAATACGACCTCGTTTTAATTTTCTTTTTTTACAAGATTCATAATAACGTTTAACTTTCTTATCCATTCAAATTTCTTTTTTATGTATTCAAGATAACTGTTGTTACCGTACGAAAATTATTTTTTTTACAAAAAGAACAACTTCACCCAAAAAATGTAATTGTTACATAAAAGGCAAAATCTGTTTTTTTTTTAATATTTCCAGGCATTATTGAACATTAAGTACTTTTAGATACATTTGAACACTTATTTTTTATTAAATAATGTAAAAGTCTTTATATTGCTTTTAGAAGTTGAAAACTTTTAGTGTTGTTCTTTAAAGGAAGTTAGAAGTTACGTATATACCTCTAATTAAGGGTGTAAGCATTTCCACGTTCAATTCGGTAATAATTCGTCGTAATTTGGATTGTTAGTAAGTGAGTTAAGTTTGAATAGAAATTTAGATTTGGTCTGTAAACGAGTCTTGAACACATCGAAATTCGGCTTTGTAAAACTCGGAAATAGGATTTCGTTTGAATATTCATGAACAGACTCGTAAACACACTCATTTAAGTGTTCATAAACATGCTCACAAACAAGCTCGTTTAGGTATTCACGAACAAGTTCGTGAACAAGCTTGCAAAAAACTCTTTTGTAAGCTTGATTAGTAAAAAACTAGGGCTTAAATTCTTAAAGTTTAACTTATTATTTTGGATTTATGCCTAATGTAAAGTTTTCATATATGTTATTAAATTTATTTTTATTCATTGCAATGATATAATTTAAACTTAAAGTGAGTATGCTCATAAATGAATTGAGTCTTTCATGAACGATTCGGTAAACAAGTTCGATAAAACTCTCAAATAAGATTATTCATTAAGCTCATAATAAACTTGTGAATATGCTCTTCCACTTGACTCATTTAAAATATTAGTTTTACGCTCGTAGACATACCAGTTTAGAAAGCTCATTTTAGAGAGATATGATCATCACATATAACCTTAAAGTTTGACTTCTTCATAAATATTACTTTTTAAAAACTATACTACTATATGCTATGATGCGCGCGTAATATGAGCATAATTGTGACGCCCAAAATTAAAACCAATATTTTCTAAATATTCAACAACAATACCGATTTTAATTTTGGATTTCAAAAATGTAAAATTATTTTGTTCAAACTCGCCAATCAATTTCAATATAAACATAGATATAGAAAAGTGTTACTAAATAATACAATAGGAAATGTAAAAAAATAAATACACTTCTTTTAAAACCTCTTTTCCAAAATATCCATGTTTACGAAATACGTGCTCGAATCCTCCTCGCGATAATCCTGCTCTACCTGCACAATCATTTAAAACAAAAAAAGGGGTGAGTATAAAATATACTCAGTAAGTGTAAACCCAATTTAAGTTTTAAATGAAGCACAAGGGTCCAGTTAGAACACGAGCGCATGTTCATACCTTCATCCCTAATTTTAATTTACTATATTGAACTTCAAGTTCATTTATATTCGATTTTTTTTATTCATCCAACACGATGAAGTGCGGGTCAGTACGAGGACGTACTGAGTTATTAACTTTTCATTCTCAACTTTATTTCTTAGAATTTCCATAATATTATTTATACGATATGTACAATCAGATAAACACGTAGACTCACACAAGAGTACTAACCATACTATATACGATAACTCATTATCCTTAATCATAAGAAATAAATAATCAATATACGAATAAAACATCGTAACAAACCACTGTCCATATTAATAATAAATATGAACATAAATAATCGTAACGCATCCATAATCAATAACACGTATCATAAATGTCATGAATGAATGCGAAATCATATGCATATGAATGTTGTGCAATCACATGCAAATGTATGCCCCAGGGTCTTTCTTTTCTTTTCTCTTTTTCTTTTCTTTTCTTTTTCTTTTCTTTTCATTTTTCCCTCGGTCCCAGACCGGTATATTTATCATTTTTCCCTCGGTCCCAGACCAGCATCGTACCCAGTACGGCATCGAGATCTCTCCCGGAATCATCGTTCCCAGACCGGCATCGAGCTCTCGCCTGGAATCATCAAGCCCAGCCTGTATCTCATATCTCAGTGTCACACAGTAATGCAACACAATGAATGATCAATGCATCCAT
>CANYCX010109426.1:0-16705 GCA_948193385.1 Breynia disticha f. nivosa
AAGATATGAGCATGGAGTTCACCGTCCACCAGTCCTCCAATGTCTCGGAATCTTCTTTAGGCTGCGTTATGGTTCCGTCAATGAAACCAAACTTCTTTTTGGCCCTAAGAGCAGTTCGGATTGCCCTAGCCCATTCATCGTAATTTTCTTCTTTCAGTTGTACCTGGGTAATGATGTTTCCAGGGTTGTCATTGGCATACAAGTTGTACACTGATAGCAACTTCATCTTATCTTCCTCCATTCAGACGCGTTTCCGCTCTGATACCATGAAGAATTTTGTTGAACCAAAGTTGTTCTTCATTCAGCATATTGACGTACATTTATACACTTTCAAAGAAAGTTTTTTATACTCCTATCTTATCCACAACTATTCAAACTTAAACTACAAACTTGATTTACAAAATACAAACATAAGGTTAACGTATATCTTATCTGAATAAGCCTCACCATCATTCCGAGCACTTGCAGGGGATAACTAATAGGTAGACATATCTTATGTCCATGCATATCATGTTACGCATCTTACATGGCCTATTTGTATGAATATACTGACCAAATTTGTTAGTGATCAAGTGAGAATAACAACGTCTATCTCATGGGCGTTTGCACCTTCTTCCCAAACCGCTTAAATTTTTTCTTCCATTCTTCCTTATACTAACATCAACAGAAGTTACATGCTTTAGATATATGGTGCGTGTTGAGAAATAGTCTCTAATCCATGTTAATCCTATAATAATATTAATAAAATAAAATAATTTATATTAGTTGATGATGATATTTTTTTGAAAATAGGGCAAAAAAAATTGGTGTAAAAGAAACCTATAAAAAGTTGATGTTGACATAAGATAAAGAAATATTTTTCATTTTTTAGAAGAGTTTGAAGAAACTCGATCAATTTAAAAAGTTTTCCTTGAATTAAAAAATATAAAAAAAGAAATCATGAATTGGTGAAAAGGAATATCAATAACAACAAATATACAGTAACATAGCAAAACAATCCTATTGAAAACATCAATCATGTTGATGTGCAACATAAAAATGTTAGAATTTTTTACCACATTTTCTAAGCAATTTATTTTATTTGTTTAATTAATTTTTATTTTTTTAAAGCAGAACTTATATTTTTATTAGAATTTTTTACATCAAAAATTATTTTATATTAATGTAAAGTGGTCATGCACTTATTTTATAAATAAAAGTAATATAATTAAATAAAAAAAATTTTTTGCAATATATTTTTCCGAGAACTAAGGTGAGCCATCACTAATATGTATTGGCTTTGTGTGTAGTATATATCAATGAAGAGGTATTCTAGGAAAGGCTTTTCCTTAGCAAAAACTAGGCTTTTCCTTAGCAAAAACTTTGTCCTCCATTTTTGTAATTTGAAGAAGACATCTTTTTTAAGCTTTAAAAAAATGGAAGCAGCACGACGAGCACTTTGTCAAGATGATCCTCTTAATCCTCTTATTACAACTGCCCTGCAAGTCTCCGGCATTCTTGTTATCTCTCACTTTTTCAACCTTATTTTGAAACCTTTAGGACAACCTGGTCCAATTGCCCAGATTTTGGTACGTTTTCGTTTACCACTTTCACGTAAATTTAGCGACCAAAAATTAGCGCTAGCATCCACGTGGACGTTAATGCTGATTTTGCGTCTACGTGAACGCTAAACACATTAGCGTCTAGCAAAATGACATCCAATTTTTGCGACCAAAATATGGTCACTAATTGCATATAGCCACCAGTTTTTGATATCTTGGTTGCTAAATCGGTAGATATTCTAGTGTTGTTTTTCTTACCACATTTTAATAATTATTTTTTTATTTTTCTTTCAGGCTGGAATAGTTCTTGGTCCCTCTGTGTTGTCACGTATTGATAGGGTTAATAATTATTTCATACAACCTTTATCTGCAGATTACTACGTAGTATTTTCATTGATTTCTTGGATCCTTTTTATGTTCTTGATCGGTCTAGAGACAGACTTACAATATCTAAAGCGCAACATACGAAAAGCAAGCATTGTTGCTTATGGAGGATTGATTGTATGTATGATCTTTGGTTTAGCAAGTTCTTTCTTCATAATACATACATTGGGAATTAAAGAAAACAAATTTGCTTTTACTTCCATTATAATGCTACTTTTATCTAACACTGCTTCCCCAGTAGTGTTTCGTTTAACAACAGAGCTTAAATTTGCTACTGCAGATGTTGGAAAATTGGCCATTTCTTCTGCTTTAATCACTGAAATGAGTTGCATTCTTTTGTTCTCAATGTTCCTTTCTTTCTTCTCATGGAAAATGTTCAGATTAGGGATTCTTTTCCTCTTCCTCACAATTGCTCTCATCTTTCTGAACAAATATTTATCTTCCTGGTGCAATAAGAGAAACCAACACCAAAAATACGTCACGAATTCTGAGGTTTTAGTTATTTTGTTCTTTCTTATAACCCTTTCCTTCGTTATAGAAAAATATGATCATACAAGTACGCTCTCTACTTTTGTCATAGGCTTGATGTTCCCTAGAGAAGGAAAAACTACTCGCACATTGTTGCATAAACTTCCTTATGCAGTTAACAATTTCATACTTCCGATTTACTTTGGATACATTGGATTCCAATTTGATGTAAGATATCTAAAAGATTATAGGCACGTCGTTGTTGTTGTTTTGATGATCATTCTTAGCATGGGAGGAAAAATTATCGGTACTTTAGTAGCTTGCAATCATTTGAAGATTCACATTCATGAGAGTGCAATTCTTTGTTTTATGCTCAATCTTAAAGGTTTTGCAGATCTCTTACTTCCTAGAGTCGTGCCCGTAAGCGTTGTAAGTTTCTTCCAAGCTCTTTAATTAATTATCCTATCCATTAGATGTCATATGAATTTGTTTCTTTATAAGAAATGGGATATGTTCAATCTTTATTATGTTATTTGTTTCTGAATAGGTAACGTCATGGAAGAGTGAACGTATTCACAATTTAGCAATAACTGTGGCTGTTCTTGAGACAATAATAGCAGGACCAACAATAGCTTACTTAATGAAAAAATATGATAAGTACTTCTCTCAAAAGCACACCTCTTTTGAATTTCATGAGCAAGAGACTGAGCTTCGAATCTTGGCTTGTGTATATAACTCTCGACATATATCAGCTAAACTTGGTCTAATCTCAGCTGTGAATGGATCTCGAGAGAATCCAATTGCTACATACTTATGGTACTTAGTTGAGCTTCCCAAAAAACGAAACAAAAAGAACTTAATGTATCATCAACTTGATGATGGAGATCAATATAGTGACGAAGAAGACTATGGAGGAAATGATGTTTTGGAGATTAATAATGCAGTAGATGCGTACAGTGTTGAGACCAAAGTTTCAATCCATCAAAGGAAGCTTGTATCTTCATTTTCCACCATGTACGAGGATGTCTGCAATGCCATTGAAGACTTGAGAGTTTCAATGGTACTATTAGGGTTCCATAAGCACCAAAGGCTTGATGGGAAAATGGAGAGTGGGAAAGTAGGAATAAGAAACACAAACCAGAAAATCTTACGCCATGCACCTTGCTCTGTGGGAATATTTGTCGATAGAGGACAAACTGGGTTTCAACCTCCACGATCTGAATCAATACAAAACGTCGCAACATTTTTCTTTGGAGGTCCTGATGATCGGGAGGCATTATCGTACAGTAAAAGAATTTGTAGCCATAACCACATTAGTTTGACTATTATAAGATTCATCCATAAATTATCAGATGAACAAAATGAGCATGTTACTTGCTCCTCAGAAAATCATGACGAGTTACATATGACGGTCTCGAGTCCCAAACTAGAAACAGAGGTAGACGACGCATTTCTGCAGGATTTCTATAGCAAGTAAGTATAACTTTTTTTTTTGACATTTATTTCTATGTGGGGTGGGACATTTGGTCGATTCAGTTTAAATCGAACCGATCTACGAATAAACCGAACACACTGAACCGAATTTTAATTCAATTTCTAACTGAATCGAAGTGGTCGATTTGTTCGGATCGTTCGGTTTAACCGAAATATTTTTTGTTTTTTATTTTTTTACTTATTTTAAAGCGTTTAGTTTTTTTTAATTTAATTGCAACTTATCCATTTTATTTTAAGTTCAGATTAATATTGAACTAAAATTTAAATATTGAAAATTTAAATCAAATGAATTAACATATTATAAATATATATTTTTAAAAAATTTCCGATTCATACGATTTATTTGATTTTTAAAAAATCAAAATCAAAACCGAACCGAATAATCCAAACAGAGACCGGCTAATAAAACCAAATAAACCAAACAAACCTAACAAAACTGAAAAAAAAAAAACCAAATTCAATTTGGTTAAGTTTGGTTATCTCCGCCCCTATTTCTATGCACAAATCAGCATAAAGAACTTCATTTTCTTCCAAAAAAAACTTGAATTAATACTAATATCATTTTAGCTCTTTCAATCTCTTCTCTTTAAATATGTTATATTATCACTCCCGTTGTTTTTCATTTTAAATTTGAGCAGCTTTGCCATTACTATTGACATTTAATAAACATGGCATGTTTTAATGAACAGATATGTAACATCAGGAAAAGTGACATACGTGGAGAAATTCGTAAGCAATGGGATGGAAACAACAGAAGTGATTAGAAGTATGGGGGAACTGTATTCATTGTTCATAGTAGGGAAAGGTGGAAGAGGACACTCACCAATGACGACTGGTATGAGCGATTGGGAAGAATGTCCAGAGTTGGGAGTCGTTGGGGATCTTTTAGCTTCATCAGAGCTTAATATTACTGCTTCTGTCTTGGTCATTCAACAATATCGTCTTGCAAGTCTTGGTTTTAGAGATGATTAGAAAATTGGATGTGTACATATTTCTACAGATTGTGTTTTAAATGTTCTTTTTTCCAATAATGAACATAAATAATCTTTTGCTAATTGGATGAATTGTGTTTGAGAAATCAAAAGATTAAATGAATTAGTAGGAATTGCTACAATCATGTAGTTTAATTTCACAACAATAACGAACATAACTAAGTATGATGAATAAATTAACATTGAACTACTTTAATTGTCCAAGCGTTGCATGCCGGTAACATATATTTGTACAAGTGAGAAAGTTAATATGGAAAAATTGTAAGATTTTATTGAAAATATTATGTATTAATTTTCTTGCCAAAATATAAATTAAAAAGATGTTTCTACATGCAAACAGTTTATTCCATGACATATTTTCTTTATGCTAACTTTTTTGAACTACTTTATGCTAATTTTTTTTTTGAATTCTACTTTATGAGCATATGTTTGTCATTTTACTTAAATTTTGAGTTTCTTTTTTGTTTAACAACAAATGAAGACATAAAAGATAGATGTGTACATATTTGTACAGATTGTGTTTTAAATAAATAATAAAGAGACAAAATTATTAAGTTTTTAAAATTATTAATTTCAATAACTAATATAAAATATACTATTTAAAATTTTGAAATTTGAACAATTTAGAATATCTATATTGCATACATATACGCCTCTTTAAAGCTATCCTCAATTTCTTCAAATGAAAGAAAAGTAGCCAACGTCAACCTTTTTTTAGCAATTAGAAAAAAAATGATATAAATGTGAATCAACTTTTGTTGCTGAGAATTAATTTACTGGAATTATTAATTGGAAAATTGATGTCAAAAAATACTTTATTAATTAAAGATTTACATCATATATAAAATTACTTAAACAAAGAGCAATACACAAATACATGAGTACTTTTCAAGTTCTTTTGTTTTTTCAAGCTCTTCTTGCATAAAAGTTAATATCAAAAGAATAGATCAAGAAACACATGAAATGGTATCACATAAATATGAAGAACACATCTTACCTAGGTTCAAATGAATATGCAAGATTCTAAGAACATCATATGAGAAAATTATCTAAAAAAATGGACTTTTGACCAATAATGTAAAAGTAATAAAATTTATTTTCGAACAAGTGTAAAAGTTAAATAAAATCCCAATTTATGGTGGACCAACATACAATTTGACATGATGTGTAGCATTTTGTATAAAATGTCACATGTCATGGAGTTTTCGACATAAAAAGCCAAGACTCATGGCATATTAACCACACTGTCCACTCAGGTTGCAGCCTTGTAGGTCACGAGAAAGCATGCAGAGTGTAAGATGGCAGGTTTGGTCAAAAGTTGAAATTGATTCACAAAAAGCCAACGTTGATACACAGAACAATAATAGAGAAACAATTTAATGAATGACAGTATGGCATGCATGAAAACCTGAATAAAAAGACCTCATCTCATTTCAACTGCACATTTCATTTTTTACTCAAAGCCTCTCTTTGCTTTGCTTTGCTTTCTTCCAAGTTGCACATCTTTCATTTTGAGCTCTCAATCCTCTCTTTGTTGTGCTTTCATTTCCATTAGAAGACTCATGGCGTATTAACCACACTGTCCACTCAGGTTGCAGCCTTGCAAGTCACGAGAAAGCATGCAGAGTGTAAGATGGTGGGTTTGGTCAAAAGCTGAAATTGATTCACAAAAAGCCAACGTTGATACACATAACAATAATAGAGCAACAATTTAATGAATGACAGTTTGAAATGCGTGAAAACTTGAATAAAAATACTTCATCTCATTTGAACTGCACGTTTCATTTTATACTCAAAGCCTCTCTTTGCTTTGCTTTGCTTTCTTCCAGGTTGCACATCTTTCATTTTGAGCTCTGAATCTTCTCTTTGTTGTGCTTTAATTTTCATTAGAAGACTCATGGTATATTAACCACACTATCTACTCAGGTTGCAGCCTTGCAATCACGAGAAAGCATGCAGAGTGTAAGATGGCAAGTTTGGTCAAAAGCAGATATTGATTCACAAAAAGCCAACGTTGATACACAGAACAATGATAGAGCAACAATTTAATGAATGGCAGTTTGACATGCGTGAAAACCTGAATAAAAAGACCTCATCTCATTTCAACTGAACATTTCGTTTTATACTAAAAGCCTCTCTTTGCATTGCTTTGCTTTCTTCCAGGTTGCACATCTTTCTTTTTAAGCTCTCAATCCTCTCTTTGTTATGCTTTCATTTTCATTAGAAGACTCTTGGCTTTGTTTTATTTTTCTTGTGTCTTGCTCTAAAAAATAAGCTACTATCCTGCTTATTATCTCTCTCTAATTATAAGAGACTATATTAATTTACAAATTTTTTTTGTTAGCAATTTATCCTCAATCTCAGGTAAAAAAATTAATAATATATTTATGTATATGAAGTATAATAAAATTATTTTTATTATATATTAATAGTATATTTATTTTTTTTATAGGATTATCAATTTAACAAGGTGAACTATCAAATTTTAGAGGTAAGTTACATTTATTATTACTGTCATAGAATTATTTATGTTAAATATATTATTTTTAGTATAATTTTATGCATGTTAGACAAATAATATAATTTGAATTGCATGTAGTTTTGATATGAAATATCTTGTAGTATTCATATGTAATTAAGTTTAGTTAAAATAATTATGGTAAATTTGTATTATGAGAGGGTAGTGTGTCATATGAAATTAATGTTAGTTAAATTAAATGTAATTAATTTTTATTGTAAGAGTATTATGTGCAATATGAAATTATATACTTATGAATATATTTAATTTTTTATCGATATTTTTGGAGGACCGGCGTACTTCGACTCAGCCTCCAGAAGAATCCTCGAATATTTTTGGAGGTCCCACCAATTCAACCAGATGGACGTCGACAACATATGCACCAAATAGACGTTCCCGTACCACACCCTCTCAATGTGACTCGTAATTATGACATGTAATTTTATTATCAAATCTTGTTCTTATAAATATATTTAATTTTTTATCAATATTTTTTATTCTATAATATTATTTTATTTCATCAAATATTATTCTTCTATTTTATTATATTATTACTTGAAATAAACTAATTTAATAAATAATTATACATCTTAAAAAATGAAACTGATTAACTTCAATCATTAACTAATCATTACTTAATCATTATACACATTTATTTAATACATTCAATTATTAATTAATCATTACTTATAATTTAATTAATTAAAAAATATATAAGTGACAGTATGCCACAAATCATAGCAAATGTCACTTCTTAAAAAAACATTAAATTTGGAATTAGTTTGAAGATTACCATATTTTGAGAATTAATTTTATTTTCATCATAATTTGGGAATTTTTTTTATTTTACATTTTTGGTAAAAGCCCCGAAAAATAGATCTATCAATTTATTTCATGAAAGAATAATTTGTTATTAAGCTTCTGAATAATACATGAAAAATGCTGCTACAACTCCACAAGTACTTGTAATGGAGAATCATCACATGTTTCCTTTGTCCACTTTCATCGGTAAACTACAAATTTTTCGGATGAGTTCAAGAAAATTCTTAAAATGAAAAGGGTTTCCATTTTGCTAAAAGTTTTTTCATTAGATGCGTAAAAAAAGGTCTTTTCATTAGATATGTAACGTTTCATGGCAAGCTTAAGAGGCTATAAGTTTTTCTTTGATAACTCAACAGCCTGTGACAATTAAAGGTATTAGAATTTATTAATTTTTTTTAAAGAAATTCAAAATAATAAGAAATTAAAAAACTAAAATGCTGCATTGTGGTTTATCGTGGTGTTTCACTTTTATTATATTTATATAGATAGATGTTTATTCAAATTTTTTTTATCAATTTTAAGTTATTTCAATGCTTTCAAATTTTATCTTAAGTATTTTTTTTTAAATATCTTCTTGCTATCTTACGAGCTCTAATTTAGCAAACACCTAAAATGATTATGAGGAAATTATAACGTTTTCTTTGTAGCAAAAAATTGTATACCCCTATGATGTATGTCTATATTGATTTATTTATCAATTTAGCGTATCCATATATTATTCTTGCCATCTTATGAGCTCTAATATGGCAAACACAATTTATACATATGACATGTGTGCTACTATGCAAAAAGGAGGAGAAAGAGAAGATTGCTCGAAGTTTCAGCCGATCAACCTGATAAACTCGTAGAATGCTGTAAAAAGAAGCTTTCTACGTCTTAAAAATATTAGCGATTTACTAAGGCGTGTATTCAATGAATAAAAACTGTCACCATATAAATTCAATAGCAGTTGAATAAACACAATCAGAACTATCACTACAAAATTCTGTGGATTTTGTAACCAAAAGTTTGGAACATGAACCATGGAACAGTGAACTGACAGTTAATTTTTTTTATAAAATCAAACATGAACTGTCGAACTGAAACCCGCGGTTCGGAACCTCAGTTTGGAACTGATTTACACGTTCACTACAACTTGTATGCATAAATAATGTTGATTTTGTTTTGTTATTAGTGATTGAATCACCGGGTCAAACAGATATATACCTTGATATTAAATTTTAATTATTATTTTTGTTTATGAAATCTTGGTTGCAATTAAGTTCTATTGCTTCATCAAACTTTTAGTTTTTATAATTAGACAAAATTTAACCAATCTTTGTAGATTTGACTCTGCTTATTATTATCTCTAAACTTTTTTTGAATAAGAATTAATTTGTTGGATTCAACACCCATCAATTATTCTTCAACACACATATATGTGTGTGGTGAAATCAACTAATAATTTGTACAATTTTTTGATTTACCTTAAATCGATCTAAAGCTTCCATTTTTAATTAATTCAATGGTTGGGATTAACGGGTAGATATTAAGTACTAAGTAGTTATGAAATAACTGAGTACATCAAATTATCTTATATGAATAGTTAAATATGAAAATAAAAAAAATATTTATCTTATTACTATTTTTTTTGGTTGAAAAAAGATTTTCTCAATTTTCATATTTCTTGATTAGTAGGATATATTAAGGCTGAACTTGAAGAATGCCAAAAGGTTGAAATTTGGGCATTTTTAAATTAAAAAATAACAAAGTCAAAATTTTTTGTGGTTTCCCCTTCTCACCTGCTTTCATAAGCACACATATATAAAAAGAGGTTGACATTTATTTGTGATGCGTTAAATATTATATAGTGGTTTTGAATTATGTTGTGATTCACTCTCGTGCTTTCTGGAATCTTATTAAGACTCATTCTCTAGTATCTTTCTTTACTCAGCAAAAACATTTTTCACCTATTTTCTTTCTTTGCAATGTGTTAAAATTAGATTATAGCTCAGTTGTCACTATGAACTTGCCAATACATGAATTCCCAAAATAATATTTGTTGCAAAATATAGAAAAATCGTTATTTCTCTGACTTTACATTTGTTATTACTCTTATAAAACTAAAATAATAAAATCTTTATTTTTATTCATTTGTTGATAAAGATAAAAAATGATTGTCAAATCTTTATTTGAGGAAAATGACACAGCTAAAATGACTAACTCCTCTACCTGTTCAACGCCTCCTCCAACCATTCCACCTAATTTAACATCTTAAATTTCAATGAAGTAAAAACAAAATGAAACTATATCTTATAAATAATTTTAAGGTAAAAGTAATCACAACTCCCTTATCAGATTATTTTTAGGTAACTGTACTGCCGTTATCAACCAAAATAATAACAGTAATGAACAACAAAAGCTTTTGTTTTTCAATAATTATATGCATAAAACCTCTCAAATCAAACGTGCTTCCCATAAACTCTCCAAGTCTTCCGATTGATCCGAACCTTATAAGTCCGATCAGACTTAACTGAGAATAATACAACATATTTTGTAATCTTGGCTCCTTCATGGCCTCCAATAATCATCATTCAAACCCTTTGCCAGTCGGGATACCCCCCTCGGGACGTTCAGCTGGAAGCGTATCTTCGCCATTGCCGACTGGAACACCTCCTTCTCCAAGACACAACGTTTCTCTTCAACAACCAGGATGTCGGAAAGGCCCATCACGACCCACGAAGCTATTCCGTCGAGTAAAGTCTGTATTTCGGTCTTTCCCCATCATCACGCCCATGTGTAAGATCCCTGTGTCGATCAACGGAAGCCGTCTCCACGACGGGCATATTCATGGTGGGACACGTATGACAGGAACCCTATTTGGTCACCGGAAGTCAAGAGTTAACCTTGTGGTACAAGAAACTCCTAGTTCTCTCCCTATTCTATTGCTTGAACTCACAATGCCTACCGGAAAGCTTCTTCAAGATATGGGAATGGGGCTTGTAAGGATTGCATTAGAGTGCGAAAAGAAACCACATGAGAAGACTAAGATCATTGACGAGCCAATATGGACGATGTATTGTAATGGAAAGAAATCCGGCTATGGAGTTAAAAGAGAACCGACTGATGAAGACTTGATCGTGATGCAAACATTGCACGTGATTTCAATGGGGGCCGGAGTTATTCCCGCCGAAGAAGGCACGGAGCAGCCGGACGGAGAATTAACGTACATGCGTGCATATTTTGAACGTGTTGTAGGGTCTAAAGACTCAGAAACATATTATATGATGAATCCTGACGGCAATAATGGACCAGAATTGAGCATATTTTTCATCAGGATTTGATCGGCAATGTTCGTTGCTAACTGGGTTTTTTCCTTGGAGTCTGATTCTTAGTTCTCAGGATTGTTAATTTTGGTCGACATTAGTAGATTGACGGTGGAGGTTTTAATGTATATATACCTCTTTGTGAACTGAGAAAATGAGAAGCTATTGTTGGGACGTGTGTGACAGTTGAGGGAGAAATGTTCTAAAATGGGTGACGGATTGTACACAACCTTGCGGTGTTTCCTTCGCAAGTTATGGCAACTCCATTTTCGAAGATGAATTATGAAGCAGCAAAAGAGTGTAAATGATTTAATTTATTTGACCTTCTCAGGAATTTTCTTTTTCCATCGATTTATTTCAGTGAAAAAATATTAGAATAAATCTAAAAGAGAAGAATTTTATTCAAAAAAAAGCTGAAAAAGAAAAGCAAGAGGGAAAACAAGATAAAACAAGTTATAAAGGAAAAAGCAATTGTTACTGCAAGTTCTTCCTTCGCATTTGATGTATTCATCAATTTCGTTGATTCGCTTACGAATACTGAATTTTTTTATAATCTTGTTGATTAGAAGAATGTCAAAAAATAAGCATCAAAGTCACATTTTGTGAGAGAAATTAAGTATATAATATTGAAATATAAAATCTGCCGTCAAAACGATAAGTTGTACTACTGTAGGGTCTTAAAGACCTAAAAAAATAAAAGAGTGCAAAAAAGACAAAAAAACCATGAAATTATCCTAAGTCTCTAAAATTCGTCCAACAAGTTGACCGGTACGGGTTTTACCCTATGCAAATTGTACTTCGTGACATGTAGAGACGGACCTAGAAACTTTTTATAGTGGAGACACCGAACTTCCAACAAAATTGTGACGTTATGGTAAAATTGCTTGGAACTGATGGACTTCAACAAACTATGTGAGGTCCGTTTTGGTAAAAAAAAAAAAAAAGTATGAAACAAGCATTGTAACGAGCAATGAATTCTTAATTGATATTATTTGCACAAACCGAGAAGCAGTTCGTTGATTAATGATACATAATATGTACACATAAGAATAAGAGGAAGTACGCAATCAAATCTAATCGAAAAGGCCAACGTAATGAAATTTTAAATCAAATAAACAATCGGGTTTAGGAAATACCTCCAATTTGCCAATAAACGCTTAAACTAAGCGCTTATGAAAGTCCTCGGAGGTAGTGGGTGAATCGGTCATATCTTTAGGATCTCATAACATAGTTAGTAACAACTACTTTTATTTTGCCCACACTTTTCAAACCCTTTTATCGCAACTCTTTACTAACACAATACCAATTTAAATTATCACATCATAAGTGAATTTTAACCATATTTAATTTTATTCTAAATAAAAAAAAAGAGAAAATTATAACTTAAATATAAAGTCTTGAAACCAACTCAACAATCTAACATTTTGGACACACTTTATAACTATTAGTTAGAAAATTCTAACAGTGCAAAAATATTCAATCAACTAAGCAAATCACACACTTAAAAATAATACATAATCAATAATCTATAATGATGAGTAAATTAATATTTTAAAACAGAGAAAATGTTAGTAGTCAAGGGTCCGTCCAAGACTAAACTAACTGACAAGGACTAACTGACAATAAGTTTGTCAGTTGAAGTTTGTCAATTGAAAGACTTATGAGGTAATCTTGCATTATTATATAAGGGTCAAATTAGGAAACCCTAGCAAGCAAGAAAAGTGAATTGGTTTCACGTTCAAAGAAAAGAACAACTTCTTTTCTCTGCGCCTCCAAGCTCATCCGGTGATCATTCAGTAAAAAGGGTTGCGAAAGAACACGTCTTCAACTCGGCAATCTGCCTATAGAAGAAGGAGACCATCAGTTAATCTCTCGAGGATCTTTAACTCTTCCGCTACGATTATCAGATAAGTCTTCTGCATTTATTTACTGCTTTGTGAAATTCCATGTTGAGTTCTTACATTGATATCAGAGCCGTAGGCTCGTTAGAGGATGAAAATGTGTTCTTTTTCATAGAATCTACTTCTTTCATGACTGGAATAATTAAATGAACGTGTCTCTTAATTTTCATAAAAATCTGAAACTGAAAATTAGATGATTTTTGAAAACTCTGTCAAAAATACAAAAATATTTGTTGGAATTTCGCAATTCTGATGTCACCATCAGTTCCGGATCGTCAAAAAACCTTGAAATCCCAATTTTTGTAATTGGAAAACGTCGACAAAGAGACGAAAGGAGACGAAATAATCGGTGAAACACTGCTCGCGATGAACAATGTCGACGAGGATGAACAGTGACTTGTTGTGAACACTACCACGACAAAAACAGTAACGTCTGTGTGTATAGTAGCATTGCCTGAATAGTGCTAGTCGTGAACAGTACTCACGTCGTGAACAGTAGGGCTATTCCTGGATGTTCTGCAAGTGTTGGAGAAGAAGATGACGTAGCGCGACATAATTGGCTGAGGCTTTGAAGAAGTGAACTGGTTGCTTTGGTTTGTAAAGAAAATCAAATCATACCAAAACCAAGTTGTATGTTGAATCGTCGGTCAGAACAAATTGCAAACCGACCAAAGCTGATCGGCCCAACCACAAAGACCCAGTGGTCAGACCATCAGACCCAAACCAAACCGGACACATGTCTTCATGTGAAGGAGAGTAGACTTTTGTTTCTGTACTCTCACCTGAGAGTAGGATTCACTCTCCGTCTGTTTTTCGTTGATTCCCGATGCGTGAACAATGATTTAACTCCAAAATTTTTACCATTTTCATTTTTAATTATTTCTGATTTTTCAGTATAATTTTTGTAATTTTTCTGATATTCAGAAGTAAGTTTTCTTCATTTTTCATTAATTAATAATTTTTGTTAAAATAAAAATACAATGTGTTTGACGTAAAAAGTTTATAAAAAATTTGTTTCCGAAAAATTGTGTATTTTTCTAGAATGTTTTATGGATTCGATTATGTATCGAAATTTAATTTTCTGAATTTGGGAAATACTACGTGTCAGTATAAATCCAAAATTAATTGTATATTGTTACAATTATTAAATGATTGTGTATCATTAAATTGTGAAAATCTATATTACATTAGTGGAAATATAAATCTAAGTGATTTATAAAATTTCCAATGCATGAAAATTTAATATTTAAGAGTAGTTCAATAAAATATTAAATACATGTAAAATATATATTAATTCTATGTGAATTATATATAATCTCTGAGGTATGCTATTGGATGTTCATGATTTGTTCGGAATAACATAAATACATACTAAGTTTAAATTTTAATCAACGAAAATTTAAATTCTACGTGAATTAAATAATTTCCGAAAACATGTGAATTAGTGTCTAAGGTAAGTTCGAAGTGACATTAGTACATGTGTTGATTTTAATTAAAACAAGAGAGATAAAGGAAACAAATTAAATACATGAGTTGTATGGATTGATTAATATGAGTTATTTTTTGATCAAATCGTTGAGTAGAAGAAACGATCTAATTTTTTTCGATAAATTGTGACTATTACGTATGTCACTAAAATTCGTAAAATTTAGAAAAAGAATTGAACTAATTTTGATATGTTCAAATTAGATCCAAACGGGTATGGTGGTTAATGGTGGAATCCCATAAGTCATATGTTAACTTTGGGAAAATAACACTAGTGATATATGTTATCAAGTGTTAGTGCAAAATAAAACATTAGTTGTAAAGGATTAGTTACCTTATAAAATTTTAAACATGAATTTAAAATTAACGGATCTCCATGACGAGTTTGGTGGAACCAAGATCAAATAAAATATGTTATATATTTGGGTCTACTGTATAATTAAGTATTACACATAAGTATTAAATAGGTAATTTGTTCACATAAGTATTAAACGAGTTTGGTAATTTGAACATTGATATGACATTTGAGAATTTAAGAGATGACATTAAATTAGTGTCATTTAAAATGTTTAAATAGTTAGAGCTTGGTGGGTTTACCCTTGTTGTTATGAAAATGGAGGAGGATAGAAATGTTCCTTTAACTTTTATTTGTCCATTTTCATATACTTCGCAAGCTAAAGTGGATCCTTGGGATGAAACTTTATTATTGAGAATGGGAGAGAATGAAGTACTTCTAAAAGTATATGATGAATTGAAACAACCGTTGGCCTATGAAAATGCTAGTTTTGCCATTGAATTTGATTGTTTGCCTGTTAATTTTTTGGATGGCGTTCTTCTTTTATTTTCTTCTACTTCACTTGTTAACTTTAATTGCTTGCAGGATTTATATGTGGGTAATGAAGAAAACAAGTGTGGGGAAAAGAAATGGTTTGAAAAAAATGAGCATGACAAGGGGGAATCAAACTTATTTAAACCATCAATAAAAGACCCACCATTTGATTTTTATTTATTTTTGAAATTATTAGGTTTGTTAATTGCATGATGATTTGATTGTTTATTAATAAGTTGTGTGAATTGTTTAATTAGAAGTTTGTTGAATTTAGAATAAGTACAGGAGGATTGATTAGGAATGAATTGTGCTGCCTATTTTATGTCTGGAATGAAATTTTTTCGCGTGCAGGTGGTTCAGTACGCGTGGTCGTTATGACCACGCGTAATTGCAGATGACAGCGCGTCTGTTTTGATATACTACGCGTGGTCGCTATGACCACGCGTACTTTCAAATGACAACGCGTCTGTTGGGACATAATACGCGTGGTCGCTATGACCACACGTTCTTTTAAATAAGGACGAGTTTGTATGTACTCAGACTACGCGTTTTTATAGCGACAACGCGTAGTCTATGGACCACCGCGTGTAGTTTGTTTTCTACACGTTACATTCAGATGTCCACTTCATTTTTTCTCACAATTCATTCCATTTTCTCTCACTATAATTTCCTACTTTCTCTCTGGACCAGAACTCTCTCAAGTAAGCTCTCTGTTTATTTTTTCTTGTAATTTTATTTTATTTACTGATTATAATTTTAATTGCTTGATTTTAGGATTTTAGGCTAAGAATAGAATTGCTTATGTCATTGGTTGATAGAATAGTAAATTGCCTTACATATTTGTGAAGTGTAGCGAAAATTGTTTATACTTGTATATTGAGAATTGCCAAATTTTAGACAGGTATGGCAGCTCAATTTATGCTCTCATTTGATGATGCTGAGGATATAGGACAGTTTTTACATGTA
>CANYCX010109519.1:0-32904 GCA_948193385.1 Breynia disticha f. nivosa
AAAATTGGCGGTCTCAGACCGGCGATTCCAATTCTAATTTACCGGTTCTCGTTCAAAAAATTTTCATAACTATGGGGAACTCGGTGAACAAATTGGTTTAGTTCAGTTTTGGTTTGAAAGAAACTGCAGATGGCGTCCATGGCATCAAGCTCAGCCCATTCAAGTTATAGATGTTTTTTAAGGAGTTCAGATGTGAGAACAAAATTTTGTGAGTAGTACTATTAATATTTTTTGGTTCTCGATTTTTGAATAAATAGTTTATCGATTTTTAAGATATTAAAATAATTACTGTTGTTAATCTTTTCATTAAATTAAGCCGATAGAAAGGTAAAATGTCATTCTTATCCTGACATGTGTATATTAATGAAAAATCGATAAATTAAGTAAAAGTATTAGAGGGACAGAGAAATCAGCTATGTATAATAGCCTTAATAAATCATTCAAGTTATGAATGAGTTTTTATCGAACCAAAATATCGAACTATTCGTAAACATCTTACTCATTTACATTCCTAGCTGAAAGAGCAATAGTCTGAATAAATCATCAAAAGAAAATTATATTTTATTTATTTGAGTTTTTAAAATTTATTTTGATAAAATATATATAATCCCTTTTTGTCACGTTTATATATAAATAGTTTGAATAATAATTTATAACCCAATAATAAGAAGTACACGATTAAATTGTACCAATGATACGAAATTAATTTTGTAATGTTTATCCATTTGACATAATTATAACTCGTTAACTCAAATTGTTATACCTATTAAATAGTGATCCAAATCATTTTTTTCTCTTTAGACCAACCCTCAAACTATCCTCTTATTCATATTTATCTCCTCAGCAATCAATCAATCTCTCATTCAAGAACATATATAAATTCAAATAATAGTAGTTTGATTTTGTCTTTATTGACAATAAATAAATTGAGATAAGTAAAGACAAAACTAACTAGATTGAATATTATTTGATTAAAGCACTTTTCGACTGGGAAGATAATTTTGATGTAATTTGTTTTATTTAAAATTATGCAATATTTTTGTTAAGAATAAGTGAAAATCTCATTTCGAATATATAGTTGTGGAGTGTGAGAAAAAATTAGAAGCGATATAGACTCATAATCCAATGCTTAAGTTTTTGGATAAAGATATGATATCAGACTCATTTATGTCTTTATTGTCTGGTGTTCTCTCTCACTAGGTCACACTTGTAGTAGATCTCTTCAAGACTTCCTGATTCTAATAAGTAGTATCAGAACTAATTGTTCATTTTAGACATGGACAAAATTAATATGGTGTAATGGTTGCAGTAATGTGGTGAAGAGCTTGTTACCTAATTTTAAGTGTGAGTGGTCGGAAAAACTTGTAGATGGAAGGATGTAAAACATAGTAAAAAAACTCTTGGTGACTCCTTTTTTAGTACTAAAAAGTGATTTACGATGGAAGGTGAACAAGTTTAAGCCTAATGTGAAAATGATTCACACTTGAAGGGAAGATTGTTAGGATATATCTTAAGGTTTTACGTAAAAATATGTATGGTATTAGACTCATTTTTATCCTTGGTTGGTGTTCTCTCCCTCTAAGTCTACATATGTGACAGACAGTGACGGATGTAAGGGGTGCCAGTGGGGGCACCGGCGGAACCCCTATTATAGGGATTTCATCCAGTGGTGCCCGCACCGATTGCCATCCATGGTGGGGGCACCACCACCACTAAAGGTGGTGAAGAAGTGGCAACTGAAAAAAAGATAAGTGGAGCTGTGGAGAAGGCAAGGAAAATGGTGAGCTTAGACCGACAAACAACAAAAGGCATCATTCCAAGAGCATTTGGGTTTTTTATTCTTTTTCTCATCGTAAGAACGATAAGTTGTTTGATAGGTTCAGTATATGAACTTGGAGAATAAGAAGGTTTAATTGGAGAGACTATAAGTGATGAGTCATTTTCAGAGAAAAATTCGAGGTAGGTAAGAAGTTTTGTGGAGATGGGTTCTGTATTTTGGTAGCTACAGAAGGAGGTTTCATCGAGAGAGAAGGAACTGTTGGAGATGAAGCTTAATTTTTTATTAAGCAGATGGCTTGACACAATTCCAGAGATAATAATGTTTCCAAGAAATATACACATGTCTAGGACAAATGACACGTAACTTTAAAAGGATAGTGTTGAGTTACATGTGTACTTGGCTAATAAGTTTATGTTAAATGTGATTTCAACCTCCACAATTCAAGTATTTAGTATATTTTATAGTAAGATTCATGTGCTTCTCCCTTCTCATTAGTCAAAAGAATTCAATTTTTTTTGTTATAATTTTACTTTACTAGAATATATCTTTTACAAATTTAAAGTTCTAAGTTTAATGTAAATATTTGGTTTAAATGAATTAATCAGTTTCTATATTAGATTCAAGTTTTTCTCCAAAGTTCAGTGCCCCACCACAAATTTTTTCTAGATCTGCCCCTGGTGATAGATCTCTTCAAGGTTCCTCAGTTCCAACAATTTTTTTTATAATTAAGACATACTTTAATTTATTTAGTATTGCTTATCTATTAAGATTAAGAAATTAAAGTAGAGAAAAAAATGAAAAATTACTGCTAAATTTCGTTTGTTTTAGTGAAAAAATTATGTAGGCAAATTATTTAAATAAATTATTGGATTGAAGTAAAATTCTAAGAGAATTTTTTTTAGTAAAAATTGAGGTACACAATATAAATTCTCAAAACATATTCTTCAATTAAAAATATCAAAAATTATATTATTATGTAAAAAATTGAGAATTTAATTTCTAAAACATCAAATACATTACATTGCAAGCCTTTTTACTCTTTTTCTTGTTTTGTTTTTCTTGGTGTTCAAAGACTAACATAATTGTGCTAATTTTTTTCCAAGTCTTTGCATTATCAAAGAACTGTGTTTTGTGGCTGATAGAATACCAAATAGATAAATCATAAAGAAAATATATATATATATATATGATGCAAAATCCCAAGTTGGAAATTGGGAAAAATCTAGAAAATTCACATCTTTACTTTTGGTATAGACCCAATTTCAAGATTTTGATGGAATTCATTTGCAATTCTAAATATTGTTGTTTGGTTTATTCTTTTCTAAAAATTGAAATCTTGAATTTGGAAATAAAAGAATTGAAAATAAGTTAAAATTATGGATTTAGAAATCTAAATCAAAATGGTTTGATTTCCAATTCCAAATCTAAGATGGATAGCCATTTACAAAATTAATCTTTAGTTTTCTATTCATCTTTATTTTATAAGGACATTTTAGTCATAATTTACAAATAATTTTACATATCAAACAAAAGTCTCACTTAAAAATCACAGAATTGATTTGTTATAATAAACACTTGAATTGGATTTACAATTCCAATTCTTTATAAATTTTATTTGATTTCATTTGCAATTTAAATCAAATCCATTTTTATTTCATACCGTCACACTTTTTTTTTTCAATTACAGAAAGCCTAACTTTTTTTTTTCAATTAAAGAAAGAAAGAAAGCAATACTAACAAGAAATGCATGAACCTTCCTTGAAACAATCATCTTCAACAACTTCCCTTGAAGCTCGAACTCAAAGACACCAGAACAACTCCTCTTCTCAGCTATCTGTCATGGCACTTGTCACAACTCCTATGCCTTCAGAAACTCCTCTTTTCTCGGAAGTTGAAATGAATGGTGACACCTCATCGCTTCTTGTCCGTGCCACTGTTGTTCAAGCTTCTACTGTCTTTTATGACACTCCTGCCACTTTGGGTAGCTCTCATTTGTCTTTTTATTTCGGAAAGTTTGTGCTTTTTAATTTGAAGTTAGTGAATTTTGTGAGTTTGAGCTAAGTGAGTTGAAAGTTGTTTAGTTTATTTGGGTGCTTATGTTGTAATGTTTTTAAAGGTGTTAATTCCACCTTGGTGCCTCTCATTTGCCTTATTCTTATGAGAAGTTTTGATCTTTTTAATGTTAAGTTGCTTAAGTTTGTGATTTTGAGCAAGTGAGTTGGAAATTATTGAATTTAGTTAATTGGTAATGCTTTAGTGTTTGTAAAAGTGAGACATTTGGCCTTGTAAGTTGTTCGTTTCTGCTTAATTTTGTAGTTTTGAGCTAAGGGAGTTAAAGGTTCTTGAATTTATTTGATTGGTAATGCTGTAGTGTTTGTAAAGTTATGATTTTGGCATTGTGGGTTGTTCATTATTGCTCAAATTTTGTGATTTTGAGCTTAGTGAGTTGAAAGTTCTTGGCTTTATTTGATTGGTAACGTTGTAATGTTTGTAGAGTTGATATATTTGGCATTGTGGGTTTTATTTTTGCTCAATTTACTCTAGGTATCTTCATTTGCCTTAAATTTTCTAAAGCTTTGATCTTTTGATGTTAACCTGCTTGTTTCTGTGACCCTGGTTCAAGTGAATTGAGATTTCTCCACTTTATTTGATTGGTAACGTTGTAATGCTGTTGAAGCTGAGATGTTTGGAATTCTGGATTGTTTGTTGTGTAGATAAGGCTGAGAGGTTGTTGGCTGAGGCTGCTGGATATGAGTCACAGTTGGTTGTGTTTCCAGAGGCTTTCATCGGAGGGTATCCACGTGGGTCTAGCTTTGGTGCTTACATTGGCAACAGGACTCCGAAGGGTAGAGAGGAGTTTCGCAAGTATCATGCTGCTGCCATTGATGTCCCTGGTAGGTGAAATTGAATTCATTTAAGAAATGCTGATGGTTGGATGATTTTGATAAAGTCGTAAATTTGAGTGCACGATGTTCAGTTTTTGTAATTGAAGATCCGATTCTGAGATAATCATAGGCACTCTTCCGTTTGAAGAGTAGAATACACTGAATTGATAGTGTTCTGATCATGCTAAGAAATGATCTTTTTTTCATTTTTGGTATTGCCTCATGCTGATTACACTGTTCAATTTACTAATTAGTCATAAATTTAAGCTTGTTCTGTGCTAAGCAAAATGTTTGAATCAACTGCAGGTCCTGAAGTAGACAGATTGGCAGCAATGGCCGGAAAGTATAAGGTATATTTGGTAATGGGCGTGATAGAGAGAGAAGGATATACACTTTACTGCACTGTACTGTTCTTTGATGCTCAAGGTCATTACTTGGGGAAGCATCGAAAACTTATGCCAACTGCAGTGGAGCGTATCATATGGGGATTCGGAGATGGATCGACAATTCCAGTCTTTCAAACACAGATAGGGAAAATAGGTGCAGCCATTTGTTGGGAAAACAGAATGCCACTTCTAAGAACTGCAATGTATGGCAAAGGTGATGCATGTTTACTAAAACATATTCCATTTCAGTCTCAGTGCAATTGTCATCCCAAATGATCCTTATTGTTTCTCCGAGCTTTAATATCTTTTATTTCTGTGTCGGTATTGGCATCGAGTTTTTGGGCGAGTGCAACAATCAACGCTAAAAATTACGTTGTTATAGGTGTTGAAATATATTGTGCACCAACAGCTGATTCTAGGGAGACTTGGCAAGCAAGCATGACTCATATCGCTCTCGAGGGAGGATGTTTTGTGCTATCTGCCAATCAATTCTGTACGAGGAAAGATTACCCTCCTCCTCCAGAGTATGTATTTACCGGTACAGAGGAGGACCTCACACCTGATTCTGTTGTGTCTGCCGGAGGCAGTGTTATTATATCACCGTTGGGAACAGTTTTAGCCGGACCTAATTATGATGGGGAAGCACTTATCTCAGCAGACCTTGGTAAGTTACGACCACATATAGCTCTTATGTTCCTTTAATTAAAATCTATGGTTTTCTGCCAACAGGATTCATTGACACCATTGAGAGCACTGTGAATGTTATTCACCGGTTTATATCGGGTTCTCTTATAGACCGCCCAAATTGAATGATAAAACCGGATCAAACCAGTGATTGGTTCACTGGTTTGATGGGCCGATTCGGTCCAGTTTTTATAACACTGAATGTAATCTACCATTTTAAGACTAGTACTGATCTAGATGTCACCAATGATTGTGTAGATCTTGGAGAAATAGCACGTGCTAAGTTCGACTTCGATGTGGTTGGCCATTATGCAAGGCCTGAAATTCTCAGCTTGACAGTGAAGGACCACCCAACAACGGCAGTTTCGTTCGCATCAGCATCTGCAAAAGCTGAAGGCCAACAACGATAATTTCAGTAGCACGAGTCAGAGAATTTGCGTCGTTTCTGACAAACTTAAGATTTCTTGACTGTAAATCTGATAAATAACTATTCAAGCACCAAGTTTATTGGGGTTTGTGGATTCTGATGTATATATGATTGAATTCACATGACTATTGTGTTGTATTAACTGTTACAATAATTTGCCATTAAAATTTTATGAAGTTCCATCAGTTTTGATCTAAACAAACATAAGTTGAGAGATTCAAGTTGTTCCTGGTTATTCTACCACCTGAATCAGATTATTGTAGGAAAAATTGGTATGAAATGCATCAGGTTTTGTGATGAATGATCTCACTGCTTACCAAAACAGAGAAATATGCCATTAAACAAAGTTTACATTGTTGACAAATGAGAAAGGCATCCAGTGTCACGATTTTTCCCGTTGAATATTAAAAGATTAAGAGGGAAGACTTGAGTTGCGTAGTCTACTTTGCATCAGGGTTGGTGCCTAAATAAAAGGAAGCAGGTAGCTGAAGTTCAGACAAGAAGCAGTTGCAGCCATAGATTTACATATCCTCTGTGGCAACCCAACAAAATCACGTCTCCTATGGATATGCAGATCGATCCTTCTGCCGGGACAGCTCTGAAAGTTCGTGTGACTGTGGTTCAAGCCTCCAGCGTCTTGTTTGACACTCCAGCTACTCTTGGTGAGCAGTCATCCAGGATTCATTGAAGTTGTTAACTTTTTCTTTGTTTCAAAGATATTGCCGATAAAAAATTTCTTGCATTAATATGATCATTCGGTTTTCTGATTGTGTGCAAGTACAGATAAGGCTGAGAGATTAATAGCAGAAGCAGCTGGAAATGGATCACAACTTGTTTTGTTTCCTGAAGCATTTGTCGGTGGTTATCCGCTAGCTGCAACTGGTGGTACTGTAAATCAAAGAAGAACACCACAAGACAGAGAAAAGTTCTGCAAATACCATGCTTCAGCGATCGAAGTGCCAGGTAATGTACATTTCAGTTGGAAATCTTGAAGAAAAGTATAATCAGCAATGGCAGATGTTACTGAAGCATCTTTACGTGTTCTCACCATTTCTTATTTACGCGTCATGCTTGTGCCAATATAGGTCTGGAAGTTGATCGATTAGCAGGAATGGCAGAGAAGCACAAGGTATATCTTGTAATTGGTGCAATTGAAAGAGATGGGAATACACTCTATTGTACTGTGCTGTTTTTCAATCCGAAAGGTCAGTACATGGGAAAGCATCGAAAGCTCATGCCAACACAAGCGGAACGCCTAGTCTGGGGCTATGGAGATGCATCCACCATGCCAGTATTTGAAACTCCAATAGGGAAAATAGGTTCTGTTATCTGCTGGGAGAATAAAATGCCGCTTCTAAGGACCGCCATGTACGCTAAAGGTCAGCAATTTCAAATTCTCAGCAACAGGCAAATAGTTGTTCATGTTTTCAACTCATTTCATGAAATATTGTAGGTATTCAAATATACTGCGCACCAACGATTGATCCAAGCGATTCCTGGCAAGCGACAGTCAGACATATTGCTGCTGAAGGCGGATGTTTCGTTCTAGCAGCCATCCAGTTCTGCCTGAGAAAAGATTACCCGCCTGCTCCTGAGTACGTATTTACGGGTAAGGAAGAGAGCCTTAAACCAGATTCTGTAATTTGTCGAGGAGGCAGTGTGATCGTATCTCCTTCAGGAGCTGTTCTCTCCGGACCCAATTACGAGGGAGAGGCACTAATTTCAGCTGATCTAGGTATGTTTTACCGTCCAACAGAGGATCAACAGTGAGTTTGTTTTTGCAGATAGTAAGCAATCAATTCATGCTTTTGAAAACAGTGCTTGGAAAATGTTTTTTCTGATCGTGAGAACTGAAGAGTGACTGTTAATGCTTCAAATGTTATCAGATTTTGGAGAAATAACACAAGCCAAAGTTGACTTTGATGTGGTTGGACATTATGCAAGGCCTGATTTGTTCAGTCTGATCGTAAGGGATCAGCCAAGATCTGCAGTTACTTTCACATCTGCAACTACAAAAACTGATTCTGCAGACCCTGAAGGCTATTAGGTGTTCTAGCAATCCTTTCTGCTTAAAAATTAAGTTTGTTACAGTTGATTATTCAGAATCTAAACTGTTCTGCTACAGTTATGGAAAATCTCTATTAGGTGAATGTGAAGTTCAAGAACATCAAAACTTTGTTGGTTATCTGTTGAAATTAGGAATTTGAATATGAAAAAAAGACATTTGCAAAAGAATTATTGACAATGACTTGTTAAGGGATTGTCCATATTTACAATATGATAACAGATCATACAACAGAGTGAAGACAGAGAAAATCAACAAATGCCTTTATGATTGATCAAATCAATGACTCAATAAATGGTGACCTCAGGATCGAACTAATGTCATCATGATCGGATCGCTCATCGGACCGAAAAAGGGATTGAGTGGTTGCTTCACTTGTCGAGCCGACAGTTTACTAATTAAACTGGTAATACTTAAAACTGGTCTGCTTAACTTATAGACCTGTTTAAATAGTAAAATCAGACTGAATCAGTGGTCGATTTACTGATTCGACCGACTAATTCGGTTCGATTTTTGTAACATTGGATCAAACAATTAGGTGGAGCATATGGAAGGTGGAACCATATTTAATTGCTTACCACCAAACATGTTTCTTCTGATACAACTAATAAAACAAGTTCCTATCTGTATGCATCATTGTAGCTTCATTGGAATAATAATATTAAGACATTATTGGAAGAGATTAAGGATTCAATGTATCCCTTTCAACATTATTAATCTGTAACATTTCAAATGTCTGGTTGTCTCTATTATTGAACTATACAGCATACTGCAATTGTCTTATACAGTTGTCTGCATCTGGTATTCATAAACTATTACCTCTGCGTTCCAAAATAAATGTCGTTTAAATTTTTGTACATCGATTAAGAATACATTTAATATGTCTCAAGTTGGTGTCTGAGGTGTCACAGCGGAATCTTCAAAGTAAGAATTCATTCTGATTATAGTGTCTGAATCTCTACGAACTGTCTCATCTCTGATATATACACATCGTAAGCAAATTACGACATCGAAATTCACAAAATAACTGAATCATATCCTGCGCAAATCAAAATTCACACTTAAAACTGAAATAATGACAGACATATTACCTTGGTGTCCATACAGCTTGTATATGATTCTATTTACAGCTCTGCTTTGATAACTGATTGTCACTAAGGTTAGACTGTAACTGAAGCTGAGAATTTGAAAGGTGAAAAGATTGTATGATGCTTATAAAATTTAGCTTGCTAGAATTTCATGCTCAGTTCCTGCTGCAGAAATGCCAGGAATCAACGAATCCCCTTGCAGCACTGGCGAACTCTCTGACGATGCTCCGCTGCCCGACTCATCTAGCGCCAAGGCCTGTCCCCAATGCCGCATTGGACTGGAAAAGTTGTGCATTGAGTTTCTTTTAGGATCAGATAAAATTTGATCTGTAAGACTGTTCACAGATTGGTATCTTTCAAAATCATTTTTATGTTCTAGAGCTTGAGAAATCAAACCAAGCTCGGCTAATCTTTCGCGGCACAGTATATCTTGACGTTCATGGTTCCGACCTGTCAAATCCCGTTCTGTAATTTCATTTTCTGTGGAAGCTCTTCTTTGCAGGGAAAAGCTTCGGCGAGGAATGTTCTCAGATGTCTTCCTTGCTTTTGGATCTTTATCTGCAGGAATCCCTTCATTTCCTTCACAAATCACAAGCATAACTCCATTTGTAGCTTCTGCTAAAATTATCCATATTTAGTTCAATGGAATGAAGATCACTGCCTGCTGAATCTTCTCCGTCGAGTATTTTGCCATTTCTTGCCGCGCCTTCAAGATCTCTTTCAACTTTCTGACATGATCCATTCTGAGTTTCCTTCAAATACGCTTCGAGCTCTTTTATTCTTTCGTAATTCGGAGAAGAATTTCCATTTTCTTTACCAATCTTTTCCCTCAAGTAAGCCTCAAGCTCATTTCTAAGCTTCTCCACAGCTGCATTTTTCTCTTCGAAATGATATTTGGCTTCGGACGCTTTCTTCTCGCAGAACATCTGCTAATTGCAGCATTTCCATCAACCTCCTCTTTCACCTTTATATTCTCTTAAGTTTATCGACTTCTGCTCTGTCTTATCCGATCCCTTTCGCTAACTCATTGCACACTTGCTCCAATATTTCTTTCGCCCTCAAGCTCTTTCATAGCCTTCGACAATGAAGCCTTTGTTTCAGCTAGTTCTGTTCCAAGTTTCTTGTTTAATCTCTCTGTCTATCTTCTTAATTTCTTCTCTACTTCAAGTTCTTCCGCAATACACGCAATGGCACTGCAAATCCTGTCTCGCTCTTTGCTCTTCCACGCCGCCTTTTCTTCGTCAAAATGCTTCAAAACATACTCGATCTCATTGCGCTTTGATCGTTGGTCTTTCATTATTTGATCAACCAAGATTCGCACCCGTTCAACCTCAACACGAAGCGCAGAAACAAGAGATGCACCAGATGAACGTTGCTCATCATGATTCCAAATATAGCTTAAAACTTTCAGAAGCTCTTTTAGAAGTAGTTAATCCATTACTAACATCTTTCAACCGAGTTTTACTCCCACATCCATATTCCATACATCTTTTGCTTTTAGTATGACTTTCAATCTGCAATTTTTTCATATTCCATCAAATCAGAAATTCCCAATTGAAGATTCATGAGCAACCCAACAGATTAAAATGAACAAAGTTTTAATATTTCACAGAGTCACTTCAACATGTTGATGAGGCATCCAAAAACACGACATTAGTCTTTACAGGATTCTTGGCAGATTAGAACTCTTGCATTGGACTGTTTGTTAGACTTTAGATAACTTTATCAGAAACCTTAGCATTATCTTATTAGACACTTTAGTATTATCTATTTAGAGTTTTATTTTGTTTGTATTTTTCTTTAGAGTGCTATAAAAGCACATGCGAGGGAACTTAATAAATTAGTTTTCAGAATCAAATTTTTGTCTCTTGTGAGGTTTCAATCGTTTTCGATTGTGTTTATCTCGAGTACGTTTGTACTCGCGCTTCCACGCTGTGTCAGGTGGTATCAGAGCCTAGAATTCCCCAGGTTTGTTCCTCTGACAATGGCACAAAACCCTAATGACATCGTTCATAGGGACCCTAATGATGTCGTTTATAGGGAACTACCAGTCGTTTGGTTACTAGTCGATATCTGTACTCAGCTTCAGCAAATTCTAAAGGTGAATCACCCACCCGTATGAGCCAAGCCGAGAGGGAAATCGCGCAAGCACACAAACCACGTCGACTCCGAATCATTCGTTTGGAAGATAGCAATTATTCCAGCGAAGAGGAGAACTGGATGAGAATTATTTCATCAAAATTCAACGTGACAGATTATCTCAATACCAACCAAAGAGGATTTAGGTTATTCTGACAATCGCTCGAGGTCGAGTTCTCAACAGGTAAAGGAGAATGATGAGGCATCCAAATACACGACATCAGTCTTTATAGAATTCTTAGCAGATTAGAACTCTTGCATTGGACTGTTTGTTAGACTTTAGATAACTTTATCAGAAACCTTAGCATTATCTTATTAGACACTTTAGTATTATCTATTTAGAGTTTTATTTTGTTTGTATCTCTCCTTGGAGTGCTATAAAAGCACATGCGAGGGAGCTTAATAAATTAGTTTTCAGAATCAAATTTTTGTCTCTTGTGAGGTTTCAATCGTTTTCGATTGTGTTTATCTCGAGTACGTTTGTACTCGCGCTTCCGCGCTGCGTCACATGTTAATGGAAAATAACAAATTTTTCAGATTAAGAACAGATACAGAATGGACAGATCATATTAAAACATCAAATCTTGTTTTTTTAATTCCAATATGAAAAATGAATGATGAAAACAGGGAAGACATAATTGTTAATTCCAATAAATCTATCAGGAACATGTGGTTATGTTGAGGATCAATCATGCCATAACATTTTCAAACATAAAACATTATATTAAAACGACCTTAGTCACTATTCATGCATGAACCTTAAGACTATTTTTTTTTTGTCTAATTTGTTTCTTAATATTTGCATTGCAGTTTGATTTAAGGTCTTTGATTTGTAATAAACTTAGTCAATTTTATTTAATAAAACATAAAATTAAAAGAAAATCATAACTAATATAAAATTAGTCAATTAAATGAATAAGGAACATGTGGTTGTATTTAAAAAGAATTGTCTTAGTGTGCCTGACAGAAAATAGAGAATTTTGTTAAAAAATTGGATTTGTTTTGCTTTTTAAGTGCAGGAAATTACGCGATATAAGCTAAGATGCAAAAATAAGAGAATACAGAGAAATTTACTTACTTAAAATATTTGTATAATTTTTCTATATTTTAAATATTATCTTTTGAATAAAAAACTTAAAATAAATATATTATAATTAAAATTAATAAATTTAATACAATTATAATATAAAGTATATCACTACATCGCGGCGGTCATTATATAAGTAGTGTAACAAAAGGATAAGAGGGAAGACTTGAGTTGCATAGTCTACTTTGCATTAGGATTGGTCCCAAAATAAATGGAAGCAAGTAGCTGAAGTAACAAGGGATAAGAGGGGACCTCAAAAACAAAAAAAAACATGGGATAATAGGGAAGACTTGAGAAGCAGTAGCTGAAGGAACATTATAGGATGACAATTTGTACTCTACTCGATAATACCGATTCGATCTGTATGCAGTCAATACAAATATTATTCGCTTTGATTTGGGATGAGTATGAGTACGGATATTACTCACATTTTAGTATACTGGTATGAGTAAGGTATGAATATAATCTTATCTTATCCATACACGTACTCGTGCTTATTGGATATTATCCATACCCGCATTCATTATCTGTATCCATACTCATATCTCAACCTAATATCTACATAATATCTCTCTCCACCTTTTGTTACTTTTACAGTTTACACACTTTACCTATTTAAATCACCCTCACTCATTATCTTTATATATTCTTCCTCTAACGTCTTTCTCTTCATATTCTCCTCCTTCACCGACTCAAGCCACTTTCTTGTTCTTTTTTTGTTATAGTTTTATTGAATCACAATATTTGTATTATTAATAAGATGAAATTTTTATGGAATGAAAATTTATGGTGTAGTTTTTATTTATTAAGTATATTTTAAATTAGTACTGTATCTTTTTTAGTTAATTAATTAAATTTATACAACGGATAAATGGATATCCAATGGATAATTAGATACCCAACGGGCAGGTTATGGATAACAATCTTGTTTACTTGTACAAATATGAATATGGTATGAATATAAAATATAAATTATGGATTGAATATGGATATGGATAGTGGTATATCCTACCCATACCTTATCCATCGTCATCTCTAAGTAACAAGGGATAAGAGGGGACCTCAAAAACAAACAAAAAAACATGGGATAATGGGGAAGGCTTGAGAAGCAGGCAGCTGAAGTAACAATTTGTACTCTACCCAACGAGTACCGATCCGATCCGTACGCAATTAATACAAATATTATTCGATTTGATCAGAGATGAATATGAGTACGGGTATTACCTGTATTTTAGTATGTGGGTATGAGTAAGGTATAAATATAGTCTTATCCTACCCATATCGTACCTGTACCGTACCTGTATCCGTACACATTGGATATTATCCATACTCGCACTCGTTACCTGTATCTACACCTTACCTATTTACATCACCCGCATTTATTATCTTTATATACTCTTCTTCTAACGCTTTTCTCTCCATATTCTTCTCCTTCATCGATCACTTTCTTATTCTTTTTTTGTTCTAGTTTTATTGGGCATTTTCCCTAAAGTGTAAACTAAATTTTTTTTTTCTCTATTAATGGTGAGAATTAAGTAAATTCTATGTTTGTGGTGGTTTTGGAAAAAATTTCCTACTTGTGGTTGTTTAACTTGGATCAAATGACATTCCAACCCCTTTGGAATGTCACTTGTCTTTTAAAAAAATAAAAATGACTAAGTAATGATTAAAGAATGATTTGAATGATGAGAAGGTTATTGTGAAATAATTAATGATGTGTAAAATTAAGTAATGTGATAAATAATTGTATGAATTAATTTTAAAAAATAATAAAAAATATTTATAAAATTAAAAAAATAAATAATTAATTAAATTTTATAGTAAATAATTTAATTTATGAATTTAATTATATGAAATTACAAAAAAAATAAATTAAAATATTGAATATTTAATAAAAGAGATGAATTAAAATTATTTATTATTGCAAAAAAATAGATTTTTACAAATTTCATAAATTAAATTTAAGAAAAAAATTACAATCATGCTTTTTAACATTTTCTTGCATGTTTATAACATCTCGAAATTCTCACTCTACGTTTGAACTCTAATAACATTTTCTTCCATGTTTATATTTTAGAAAGAAAATCACAACCCCTGCTTTTAAGAAAAAACTACCTCATATATCTAAAAGTTTTATAAAATTTTATTTATACTATAAAAATAAAATACTATAAAATTAAATTTATCTGTTATAAGAAAAATATATCTCAAAAACTCAAATTCAACGGTATTGTATATTTATAATAAAAAATAAAAATAATTAATGATGCGGATAAATTAAGTAATGTGATAAATAATTGTATGAATTAATTTTAAAAAATAATAATATATTTATAAAATAAAAAATTATAAATAATTAATTAAATTTTATAATAAATAATTTAATTTATAAATTTAATTATATGAAATTAAGAAAAAATTAAATTAAACCAATTAAACAAAACTATTAAAATCAAATGCACGTGGTGATGGCAGCTCTATTCTAAGGACACATGACGCGAAATAGGCTATTCCAAGGACACGTGGAGTGGAATAAGCTATTCCGCTCCACGTGGCTTTGGAATAGCCTATTTCGCGCCACATGTCCTTGGATTGAGCTTTTCCAACGACACATGGAGCGGAATAACTATATTCCGCGCCACGTGTCCTTGGAGTCTTGGGGGACCCGGTCAAAATCACCACAAAGTTGGAATTTTCATTTTTTCACCACAAACCTATAATTTCTTTCAAATATGATACTGTTTACAGAAAAAGCCCAGTTTTATTGAATCACAATATTTGTATTATTAATAAAACGAAATCTTTATAGAATGAAAGTTTATGACGTAATTTCTATTTATTAAGAATATTTTATATTAGTACTGTATCTTTTTTAGTTAATTAATTAAATTTATACAACGGATAAATGGATATCCAATGGGTAAGTGGATACCCAACGGGTTGATAATGGGTCCTCATTGATATGGGTAAGGTATGGATATAGAATATAAATTACGAATATGAGTATAAATAGTGGTATAACCTAACCATATCATACCCATTGACATCTCTAAGTAACAAGGGAGGGATAAGAGGGGACCTCAAAAACAAAAGAAAAACATGGGATAATAGGGAAGACTTGAGAAGCACATAGCTGAAGTAACATTGTAACAAGGGAGAAGAGGGGACCTCAAAAACAAAAAAAAACATGGGATAATAGGGAAGACTTGAGTTACGTAGTCTACTTTGCATCAGTGTTGGTGCCACAATAAAAGGAAGCAGGTAGCTGAAGTTCAGACAAGATGCTGTTGCAGCCAAAGATTTCATATTCTGTGGCAATACCAACAAAATCACGTCTCCTATGGATATGCAGATCGATCCTTCTGCCAGGACGGCCCGGAAAGTTCGTGTCACTGTTGTTCAAGCCTCCAGCGTCTTGTTTGACACTCCAGCTACTCTAGGTGAGCAGTCTTGATTCATTGAAGTTGTTTTCTTTGTTTCAAAGATATTGCTGATAAAAATTTTCTTGCATTAATATTATCATTCGGTTTTCTGCAGATAAGGCTGAGAGATTAATTGCAGAAGCAGCTGGAAATGGATCGCAACTGGTTTTGTTTCCTGAAGCATTTGTAGGTGGTTATCCGCTAGCTCCACCTGGTGGTACTGTAAATGAAGGAAGAACACCACAAGACAGAAACAAGTTCCGCACATACCATGCTTCAGCGATCGAAGTTCCAGGTAATGTACATTTCAGTTGAAAATCTTGAAGAAAAGTATAATCAGCTATGGCAGATGTTACTGAAGCATCTTTATGTGTTCTCACCATTTCTTATTCACGCGTCATGCTTGCGCTAATATAGGTCCGGAAGTTGATCGCTTAGCGGGAATGGCAGAGAAGCATAACGTATATCTGGTAATTGGTGCAATTGAAAGAGATGGGAGCACACTCTATTGTACTGTGCTGTTTTTCAATCCGGAAGGTCAGTACATGGGAAAGCATCGAAAGGTCATGCCGACAGTGCATGAACGACTAGTCTGGGGCTATGGAGATGCATCCACCAGGACAGTATATGAAACTAAAATAGGGAAAATAGGTACTGTTATCTGCTGGGAGAATAAAATGCCGCTTCTAAGAACCGCAATGTAAGCTAAAGGTGCCCCACAAATAGTTGAACTTCTTTTCAAATTCTCAGCAACACAAATAGTTGAACTTCTTTTCAACTCATTCCATGAAATTTTGTAGGTATTCAAATATACTGTGCCCCATTTATTGATCAAAGTGATTCCTGGCAAGCGACAGTCAACCATATTGCTACCGAAGGCGGATGTTTCGTTCTGGCAGCCATCCAGTTCTGCCTGAGAAAAGATTACCCCCCTGCTCCTGAGTACGAATTTACGGGTAGGGAAGAGAGCCTTAAACCAGATTCCGTAGTTTGTCGAGGAGGCAGTGTGATCGTATCGCCTTCAGGAACCGTTCTCACCGGACCCAATTACGAGGGAGAGGGACTACTTTCAGCTGATCTAGGTATGTTTTACTGTCCAACACAGGATCAATAGTAAGTTTGTTTTACCAAAGAGTAAGCTGTCAATTCAGGATTTTGAAACTGTGCTTAGAACAAACGAGTGACTCTGTTAATGGTTCAAATGTTATCAGATTTTGATGAAATAACACAAGCCAAAGTTGACCTTGATGTGGTTGGACATTATGCAAGGCCTGATTTGTTCAGTCTGATCGTAAAAGACGATCCAAGATCTGCAGTTACTTTCACATCTGCAACTAAAAAAACTGATTCTGCAGAAAATGAAGGCTATTAGGTGTTCTAGCAATCCTCGCTGCTTAAAAATTAAGTTTGTTATAATTCAAAATCTAAACTGTTCTGCTACTGTTTTGTATGGAAAATCTCTATTAGGTGAGTTGAAGAACACCTAAGTTTGTTGGTTATCTATTGAAATAAGGGATTTGAATATCAAAAAAGACACTTTCTAAAGAATTATTGACAATGTCCTGTAAAGGTCGTCCACATTTACAAATATGATAACAGATCATACAACAGAGTGAAGACAAAAAGAAATCAAATCAATAACTCAATGAATGGTGACCTTAAGATCAAAACAATGTTATCAACGGTGATCAAACCGAAAAAGGCTCAGGTTGGTTGGTTAACTTACAAAATCAGTGGTTTATTAGTCGAATCTGTGTGGTTCATCAATTTTACTCCGATTTGATACCCGTTCACCTACAGACTTATATGAATGATAAAACCAAACTAGAATAGTTGTCGATTCACCGATTTGACCGATAAGTTCAGTCCGATTTTTATAACATTGAATCAGACAATTAGGTGAAGCATATAGAAGGTGGAACCATATTTAATTGCTTACCACCAAACATGTTCATACAGTCATTCTTTTAACAGATGCCGATTCTTCTCATACAACTAATAAAACAAGTTCCTATCTTTTTTTTTGGTTACATAAAATTTAGGGTGAGGGGATGGTGCCCCAGTCCAAGGGCAGGGAATGCCACAAGGCTCAGAGAGCGCTTAAAGTGGTACTTACATATGCCTCCCCAAGAGGAGACTAGCGGAGCTCGAACCCAGGATCACAAGGATGCCAGGAACTACGCCAACCACTAAACCAACCCCTCAAGGGTACAAGTTCCTATCTGTATGCATCATTGTAGCTTCATTGGAATAATAATATTAAGACATTATTGGAAGAGATTAAGGATTCAATGTATCCCTTTCAACATTATTAATCTGTAACACCTCAGATGTCTCGGTGTCTCTATTATTGAACTATAAAGCATACTGCAATTGTCTTATACAGTTGTCTGAATCTGGTGTTCATAAACTATGTTTTAAGTTGGTGTCTGAATTTCACCTCTCACAAAGGAATCTTCAAAGAAAGAATTCATTCTGTTAATAGTGTCTGAATCTCTAAGAACTGCCCCGTCTCTGATATATACACATCGTAACCAAATTACGACATCAAAATTCGCAAATTAACTGAATCATATTCTGCGCGAAACGAAACACACACTGCAAAACTGAAATACTGACAGACATATTAACTTGGTGTCCATACAGCTTGTATATGATTCTATTTACAGCTCTGCAATTGGTAATTGATTGTCACTACAGTTATATTGTAAATGAAGCTGAGAATTTGAAAGGTGAAAAGATTGTATGATGCTTATAATATTTAGCTTGCTAGAATTTCATGTTCAGTTCCTGCTGCAGCCATGCTGGGAATCAACGAATCCCCTTGCAGCACTGGCGAACTCTCTGATGATGCTTCGCTGCCTGACTCATCTAGCGGCAAGGCCTGTCCCCAACGCCGCGTTGGACTGGAAAAGTTGGGCACTGAATTCCTTTTAGGAGCAGATAAAATTTGATCTCTAAGACTCTTCACAGATTGGTATCTTTCAAAATCGTTTTTATGTTCTTGAGCTTGAGAGATCAAACCAAGCTCGGCTAATCTTTCGCGACAGAGTATATCTAGACGTTCATGGTTCCGACCTGTCAAATCCCGTTCGGTAATTTCATTTTCTGTGGAAGTTCTTCTTTGCAGGGAAAAACTTCGGCGAGGAATGTTCTCAGATGTCTTCCTTGCTTTTGGATCTTTATCTGCTGGAGTCCCTTCATTTCCTTCACAAGCATAACTCCATTTGTAGCTTCTGCTAAAATTATCCATATTTAGTTCAATGGAATGAAGATCACTGTCCGCTGAATCTTCTCCATCGAGTATTTCGCCATTTATTGCCGCGCCTTCAAGATCTTTTTCAACTTTCTGACAGGATCCCGTCTGAGTTTCCTTCAAATACGCTTCGAGCTCTTTTATTCTTTCATAATTCGGAGAAGAACTTCCATTTTCTTTACCAATCTTTTCCCTCAAGTAAGCCTCAAGCTCATTTCTAAGCTTCTCCACAGCTGCATTTTTCTCTTCGAAATGATATTTCGCTTCGGAAAGCTTCATCTGAACTCGTTCTTCTCGCAGAACATCTGCTAATTGCAGCATTTCCCTTTCTTTTTCAACCTCTTCTTTCACCTTTGAAGATTCTCTTTTAAGTTTTTCTACTTCTGCTCTGTCTTCTCCGATCCCTTTCGCTAACTCATCGCACACTTGCTCCAATATATCTTTCGCCCTCTTCTCGGCCTCAAGCTCTTTCATAGCTTTTGACAATGATGCCTTTGTTTCAGCTAGTTCTGTTCCAAGTTTCTTGTTTAATCTCTCTGTCTGTCTTCTTAATTTCTTCTCTACTTCAAGTTCTTCCGCAATACACGCAATGGCACAGCGAATCCTGTCCCGCTCTTTGCTCTTCCACGCTGCCTTTTCTTCCTCAAAATGCTTCAAAACATACTCAATCTCATTCCTCTTCAATCGCTGGTCTTTCATTATTTGATCAACCAAGATTCGCACCCGTTCAACCTCAACGCGAAGCGCAGAAACAAGAGATGCACCAGATGAACGGTGCTCATCATGATTCCAAATATGGCTTAAAACTTTCAGAAGCTCTTTAGAAGTAGTTAATCCACTACTAACATCTTTCAACCGAGCTTTAATCCCACATCCATATTCCATATATCTTTTGCTCTTAGTATGACTTTCAATCTGCAATTTTTCATATTCCATTAAATCAGAAATTCCCAATTGAAGATTCAAGAACAACCCAAAAGATCAAAATAAACAAAGTTTTAATCTTTCAGAGTCATTTCAACATGTTAATGGAAAATAACAAATTCTGCAAATTAAGAACAGATACAGTCTGGATAGATCATATTAAAACATCAAATCTTATTTTTTTTTGTTCCAATATAAAAAAAATGAATGATGAAAACAGGGAAGACATAATTTTTAATTCCAATAAATCCATCAGGAACATGTGGTTATGTTGAGTATCAATCATGCCATAACATTTTCAAACACAAAACATTATCTGAAAACGACCTTAGTCACTGTTCATGCATCTACCTCCATTAAACTAACATTATTGCCAAGTGACTCCATCATGTCTCCCACAGTAAATATTTCAAATCAAAAAACAAAAAGTAGAAAATATTATGAGATTCTAAGATTAGATGAGATGAAAATGATGAACAGAATAACCTCTGAGGTAGGAGTGTAAGATGGATCTAACAAAGGAGGCAATCTTGAAATTCTATCTCTACTTCTCTGCTCTTTCTTATCTTCCTTAATTCTTGGAGATGGGATTTGATTGATCTCCCACAAAGTTGCAGCTAATTTTCTAGCAGAAACTGAAACATCCTTAGCTTTGCCGCCATGAACAGTTTGAGTAATGTGAGATGGTGGTGGTTGAGTGCACTTATTTGACTCAGCCATTGTTAAAGCTGGAGATTTCGAAGCTGTCAACCAGCTTGGAACTGGAGTTGTAGAGCCTCTTTTCCCAACAAGAATTGCTCTCTTAAATCTGTACTTCTGAACTATTGACGATGAAGATGACGATGAATTTCCTCTCTTTCTTATCTTGCACTGTTCTCTACCCTTATCCTCCATAAGAAACTTCACTTTCTTTCCTTTTCACAGATTTCTATTAGTTACCAAGTATGAACACAAGCTTAAAACGGACGAGTAATCGTTATTATTATGGAAACTTTGAATATGTCAATGTGGGAAGAGCTAAAAATGGAGTACAAAAAGGGAAAAAAAAGGAAGAAAATCTCAGTGAGAATTGTGGTGGACCAGAAAAAAGATGCAAGAAACGTTGAAAGGGCTCAAACAGAAGGAAAGAAATCAAAGAGAGAAGAGAGATTTGAGCGAAAAATAAGAGAGGAAAAGGTGGTAAGAGGACCACAAAGAATAAGCCATGAAATCAAAGTCTTTAATGGCGAGTCCAAGCTTGTTGCCTAAAATTCCTCAAAGGAAATGAAAAAAGTATGGTGTGGGATCAAAGATTCAGTCCAAAAGAGATGAAGAAGAGAAGCTAAAAAGAAAGAGAAGCATATGGAAGTGTGAAGGATTCAGAATGTCTGGTGTGGTGGAGAGATTTGGTTGATTTTAAGAGGGAAAATATGGAGGAAAGTTGAAGATTTGTGTTTTTTTTTTGGTTAAAAAAAAATTATGAAACGGGTTGTCCGTTACATGTCAAGAATCAAACTTGGCACTTTGATACAGTGGTTAACTCTCTTTACCATTGAACTTTTTCACCGCTGAACCAACGAACGGATGAAGTCTTGGAGATTTGTGTTATTTTCTTTTTTGTAACAGAATTTTAGAAAGAGACTTGACGAACCAACAAGTCAAATCAGGTATGTCTTCTCTAACACCGTTAAGAAATCAAAAATCGATCATCGCACTTTAATGTGCTAATCGATCTCTTCAACACTGAAACCATGGAGGTATCCCCGACACATTGGCTGAGACTAATCTGGGTTCGGAGTGAGAGACACGACTCCTCCTTCACGGGGACGACTTTTCTCAGATTCGAACATGAGTTCAAACTTTCACAGGAGAATTGATTGTCAGTCTAAACGACAACTCGTGGATAAAGTGTTGAAGATTTTTGTTATGTTTTTTTTTTTGTCAAACCCCGGTATCCTCGACCCACTGGGCCGAGACTAATCCGGTTCGGGAAGGAGTTTGGGGTTAAGGTTTATTTCCCTTCTAATCGACGTTGCGGGGGATCGAACCGTGGTCCGTCATACCAAGTTCAGCCCCCGTTACCACTGAACCAAGAGGTCGTGGTAATTTTTGTTATGTAGATGTGTTCTTTTGAGCTTAGTTGTCCTCTTATTTTGGGTTGTTTTATAATTTGGAGAATTCTTGGGATTCACAATTTTGCTGCTGTGAAATGACTGCTTTGGAACTTTAATTTGTATGGCGAATTATACCTTCAACGATTTTTTTTTATTAAAATTATAAAAATTATGTAAAATTAAAATTTTATTTTTATATTTAATAATTAAAATGTATTGTTTCATTAAAATTATTATAAAGTCGATAAAATAGAGTTGGAATTAAAATTGAATTGTTAAAATCGATCAGGTTAATTTCATCTATAAATCGGTGGTTCGGTTTTTCTAGTAGGAAAGTAAACCAAACTAATGACTCGAAACTAGAATTAGAACTCAGCAGATCTATTTCTATGAACATAAAACCATGAACTGGAAAATTATAGAGTACATAAAATTAAAATTTTATTCTTTATATTAAATAATTAAAATTTATTGTCTCATTGAGATTATTATATAAACAAAAAATTGAGCCAAAATAAAAATTGAACCGTTAAAACCGATCAAGTTCAATTTTGGTTCCACAATTTACAAAACCGTGATTTAGGTTATTTTTTAGTGTAAAACTAAATCTGAACCCACGAACTAGAACGAGAACTTAGTAGGATTGAATGAAACATATAAAATGGAAGTAATTTTTTAATGGATGTATTTTTGATGAAATGATACGTTACTTCTTCTCTAATCAAACTTACTACTCTATTTTATACGTACTTTTTTATATTTAATGCAAGTGATAATTAATGTATAAATTCATTTAATTCATGCAAAGTTTATGGAAATGAAAATGTTTTCTCCCAATTTTAACCAAAAAAAATTGTTTTGATATATCATTTTATTTATTCCAATCATATATTAAAATTATGACAAAATACTCTCCACACAAATGAACTTTTAGCGTACAAGTAGCTTTTTTTCTGAAAAATCATTAGTTTATCGTAATTAATATGTATTTTACTACTCTTTCGTCCTAAATTAATGTTAATATTTATATATATATATATATATATATATATATATACTCTTATCAAATAAATGGCATTTGCACATTGTTAATACAGATTTATTATCCTAAAATTTATTATCTAATTAAAATATTCACTAAATAAGAATAATACTGTATCACTTACTACTCTCTCCATCTTATAATAGATATTGTTTTTAAAAAAGTTATTATAAATATTTTGTATTACAACATTTAATAATTTTTTTAATATTATCTTAATTAGTTTTATATTTTCATCTCAAATTTAATTTATTGATATATTAGAGTAAAAAAAATATAATAGTCAATTAAATATCAAATTAAGATATTAAATGCATGTACTCTTGATCTATATATAAAATTTTAAACGATATTTATTATAAGACAGAGAGATTAGCTACTTAATTTTTGCGATTGTTCAAAATTGTCTATCAATTCGATACGGAAAGAGTATAAATTGAAAAGCTAAGTGGTTTCATCCTAAAGTCAACAATTCCATCTAGTGAAATAAGATAATTCCGATTTGACAAATTTAGTCTTTGAAACATTGAAAATTGCTAGAATACGCCCATTTATTTTTTTATGGAATAATTAGAATGCATGAATGAAAGCATTAGTTTCCTCTCCATTCACATTTGTTGAGCAATGGGTAATTACAAGGCAACACATGTTACTATGCAACCTTGTCTTTGAATTCCATAGCAAATTTTTAGAATCTCCCGTTATGGCTATGAATGCTTTTGACCTCAAGTGGAATATACAACAAAAACAATGGGCTTCTTTACAAATAATTTTTCAACGAATTTTGTTGCAATATTTTTCTAGTTTTGATGAAATTTATCGAAACAAATCGTCGAAAATGGAAATTTTCTGATAGTGCCAAATCGTAACGTGAACTTTACAAAATGAGTCGAGATAATAATAGAAGCTACAAAATGCATGTATATCCATGATGTGTTAATTGAGTTGGCGATTCCCAGCAGAGTTACCCTCATGAAGTAAGAGTTGTGTCTCCTGCTCCGATTTCAGATTAGCCCTCACTGAAGATGAGAGATACTAGGTGATTTAGACAAAAAATGAATGAATAGAGCTAGAGGTGCAAAAACAGTTCTGAACTATTGGAACAACGATTCACTGTTCGAAAAAAGTACATGGTTCAGTTCCAATTTCAATTTGATTTTTACACCCATATGTAAAGCTAATTGATGAAATGATTATGGTGTTGAGAACAAAAGAGATTAACACAACAATAGCAAAAGAGAGAGAGAGCATCCAAAACTATGCCCCTACATTCATCCCATACCACAACTCACAGCTTCAATCAATGGGTATCTTCAAAATATAAGAAAAATTTTAGGGGGGGAGGGCCTTATGGTGTGGGGAACCACTAAGGGCTCTAAAAAGTATAGCAATAAGGCAATCCTTCATTAATGAAGTTTTGTCAGTAACCTTAGAAATTCATAGAAAACAACACCAACATCCTGTTATATATGGAGGGACCCCTAACCCTTCTGTCCCTTTGTTGGGGTATTCTTACCTCTATTCACATATTTCTTCTTCTTCTTCTCCTTCTCATAGGAACCCTATCTTTTTTAGATTTGACATCTTTTATTAGTTGTTTCATGGACCACACTATCTTCCTTCACTTCTTGTTCTTTCAATCCATTGTTGTGGTCCTAAATTAAACATCGGATATCCGGGAATTTTCTCTTTGCTTAATCCCCTGTTATATTCTCAGATACTTTGTCGTTTTTGTGTTATATGCATATTTGTTCTTTGATACTTGTTTTTTTTCAAATATTTGTAGCGGTCTTCGAATTTTAGTATGCATATCTGTTCTTTGGTACCTACGTTTTCTCAAATAAGTGTAGCGATTTTCGATTTTTTCATAAACTAATTCAATATAGGATTTCTGTTGGCGTGTCATCTGTTATTTAAAAATCTTATAGACTGTGAAAACTAAATTACGGATATCACGTCACTAAAATAAACAAAAATTTTAACTTAAATTAATTTACGATAAACACGGATACCAATACAACTATTTGGAAAGGCACATAAACTAGAGAACACATACATATATAATATAAAAAACAACAAAGTATTTTACTGATATTTACTTTTAGATATAATGAATAAATAAAAATTTCATATGAAAAATATATAAATTAAATAATAAAGTTGAAAACAAGAGTGGTCTGATTTAGCTCGGTTTAGCTGACCAGATATTAGACTCTTTATTATCAGTCACAATCATCTTAATTTGTAGTTTCCTAAGCAAGTGAAAAGGCTTGCACACAACCTGACGCTGAAACATCATTTAGATACTTTGCTAAAATGGACATTCATATGATCCCATCAGTTTGAATAATTGCAGGTGAAATTAATTCACAGGTTTCTTCAATAATGCCATATAAATTCCCCATCAGCATTAGGTGTCTAGCTTGTCACACAAATATGCTGTAGAATAATCCTAGGTTTGCCATCTGCGGTTAATTATACGCTTGTGTCTTTAAAGATACGGTCAAGAGGCTTTGTTGTATCGAAAGTAATTTAGAACTTAACTTACGCGGAGAAAGACACGGTTGTGTGCACAACCGTGTAATTCACCGTTTGATCACATGAACACTTATACGTCTGTGCAACTCTTTTGGACAACACCTCGTAACACATTCAAATCATCTCCAACATGTTTTGCACCAACATATACCAACACATGATTCCAAATTTCTCAAAACAATAAAGTCAACTCCGCCGTACATTAATAGAAGTACGTAAATTTGTATATATTTTTCATTTTTCTTTTAGTTTTAGAACACATTGGCTGACAAAAAGTTAAATTCAATCCCTCAATAACAAAATCCGTATAGAACCAGCTCAATACACTTTATCCAATCCCATAGTATTATTGTTTCAATATAATTTTAATTTTTTGGAGTGTCTACTTCATGTTGGTATTTTCCTATAATTCCATTGGAAGTTGTTGTTGCTGCAATATTTCAATGGACTGTAATGGTGGGTTAACATGGTGGAGGATCTGATGAACATGAATGAGATCTTCCAATAAATCATCAATCCAAATAATATAAAGTGATAATGTAATTCCAATTGACTTCAAACTGCATATCAACTTAAAAACTTTACAAATTTCGACGAATATAAAAAATAGACAAGCCAATACAACACTTTTATCGCCCTCTCTTGTGTCGCTGCAGAAAGATGCGACGCTACAAAAAAGACAATACGACATAGAAAAAATTATTCGTAAGAAAAAAAGAAGAGCGACTGCCTCTCGCCGCTATTGGATGAGAATTCATTGTAAATTTCAAAGTATCTAATCAATTCGACATGAATTATGAAGGTATCAACACACATGCATCTTAGAAGATGATTATTGGAAGCATCAACCTTCCATGAGAAAAAGAACAAACTTTTGTCTATTTAGTTTCACATCAATCATGTGCATACATGTCTAAAGAGCCATTCTTATCCTCAACTTTCCTATCTTTTAAGTGTTTCTGTCGTTATATGCGTAATTATTTTTTTAGTTCGTATTTTTTCATTCAATTTTGATGGTTTTTAAATTTTCTACGAATTAGTTCAAGTTAAGACACGGGAAGAAATAGAAAACGAGACGTCTACATTAAAAAATATACAAAATACTTAAGATTACAGCAATGAAAATGAGTTGAGAGTTCAGAAGTAGTCTTCAGTCCTTCCCTTGAATCCAATTTGGCCGAATGTGAGGCACAAGAATAGCCCAATGTGCCATGTGACCAGCCACAACCTATAACAACAAAACTTGTTAATTCACGAACACAAATGGTCCCATGGTCTAGTGGTCAGGACATTGGACTCTGAATCCAGTAACCCGAGTTCAAATCTCGGTGGGACCTTTTTCCCTTTATTTTTGTTTTTAGAAATTGATAACTAGTTACTGGGCATCAATATATGTTTTTTTATTAAATATAATTTTTTGATAATATAAAAATTATAAAAAATTAATTTATACTATTCGTGTAATATTATAATTGTGTATTTATAAATCATATTATAGGGTCATCCATTTGTAGTATTAGCAGTGTTTGTAATCGTGCAATGTTAATTTTTATTAAATATCTTTATCACTAATACAATATAGCCTAAATCATGTATAGGGTCATCAATTCATCGTATTAGTAGTGTTTGTAATTGGGCAATGTTAATTGCTATTAAATATCATTATTAATGACATAAATATTATGAGAATTAAATTCTAACTATTCGTGTCGTGTAATAATATTGTATTTATAAATCATTATCTTATTAAAAATTGTGAATTATAAAGTTACTGATTTTTTACTTCGACTGGTAAGTGATTGAATATGTAGGTAAAGTTGGAAAAATCGAATATAAACCAGTCCGGTCTAATTTGTCAATTTTGAAACTGGAATCGAACCATCAGACTGTCCAGTTCTAGTTTCAAACCATGAACTATGAGCCGCTGATTTCAAACCGGAACTCGCGTTTAGTTCACTTTTAGTTAAAAATTGAATCAGAATTGACGAACCGAACATAAACTGGCCCGATCAAACCCTCCAATTCCAGAACCAGAATCAAAATCTGGCAATCACTGCCCGGTTCTTGTTTTTAAGAAATATGATCCATGAACCGTTCGTTCCAGTTATTTTTACGTCTCTATTTGTAGGTTTGTTAATTAGGCAATTTAGAATTGGAGTCATTACCAGAATTGAGAGGTAAGAGCAGGAGGAGTGGGGAAGTGAGCAAGCTCAGCACCAATGCTCTCAACGAAAAGGCCAGTCAAACTCTTGCCATTGATTGCAGGAATGCTTGATGGAGCCAGCCATCCTATGAATCCAAACCCTATCACGTTCAAGTCTGTGCGTAGCCAATCCCTCTCGAAGCTTAACCAAACACACCATCATTTCACCACTATTAGCTCACAACATCCATTATTTTCATTAACATTAATTCAACTTTTATAGGAATGATTTCATGATCAATAGTTATTACCACATGAACTTTCCTCCATTGGCTCCTGCTTGCCTTAGTGGGTTCCTTGCTGTTACACTTGCTTTCAAAAATCCTGAAATATTTAACAAAAAGAAGCAATTCTTTTAACATTTCTTGTTACCAATATATATATAAATGCATCATAACCAATATAGGATTTATTAATAAAACCAAAAGTTCATGCCCATATTGACAAATTTCAGTATGCGTCCGGAGCGGTGAATTCAGAAATTTTTTCAATGGAGGAAGTACGATAAAGAAAACGATACTGCAACAAAAAATTCGACAAAAGTGGAGTAACTACATGATAAGACAAGGTAAGATAACGATCCATGACTGCACATTGATCATATCTAGATGAGTAGATGTTATCGGACCTAACTACATGAACAATTTATTATAGCATGGTATAAGGTCTAAGCTTAAGAATAACATCTAAAAACCCGAAACCCGCAACAACAAGAAGTGATAATAACTAAATTTCGAGATGGCAATAAGCTATAAGTACCTGAATTAAGGTTGATTCTCTTGGGAGAAGAAATACGAGACGATAAGAGTGAGCTGCCGCTCAAGCCGACGACAGTCGATGAAGTAGCAAATGTTGCTGCTGCCATTTCTTTTTATGAGAATAATGTTGGAAATATTTTGAGTTTGTGAGAAGAAAATATAAATGGAATGGTGGTGATGAGTGTGTGTAAGGATTTTTGTGGTATGAGAAGTGAGATTTTGTGGAAGAGAAAGATTGCATGGATGGGTTGTGGTTCAATGGGTTCGTGCCACGTAAGATTAGTATGGATAAAGTGGGGATCTTTGTTGATTCATGTTTTAAAGATTTATAAAAATCTTATCTAAATAGAAGGATTTCAATATAGTGTTGATTTTCTAAGCCCATGAGAGTTCTTTTTGGGTCATTTCTCAAAAGTTGGTTACTTAGTTCACAACTAAATTTTTATGGAAAATTAGGCATATGTCATTTTTTAAGATTCGTATTATAAAAATTCTCTCATAAAAATTAACCATTTAAAAAGTTTCGCATTTGATAGGTTGTGTTTTGTGCATGTTTTATCAAATGTTTATATCATTTTGTATGTTCATTGGTATGGTTTTCAACATTTTTAGCACGATTTTATATTTTGCGTCTTGAGATGCTTATAGGTTGTTTTATGCATAATTTTATGCAAGTCTATCATAGGAGGTGATGAAATATCGAAGGTAGGTATTGAATAGTTGTACAAAATGACTCAGAACAGAAAAATGGCTCACTACATGGGCATGATGTTGTAGGGGGTTCTGTTGAACAGGTCGAGATCAATAAAGGAAGAAAAATGGGCTTGTTGATGACAAGGCCCATTCGGCCTAAACACGAAAAATATGGCCCAAAAACTGGCCTAGGGTTACAGTAACATTAAAAAAAGGAATTATTACATGGAGACAAACATTTTAATTAAGATATACAATTTTAACATTCATATTCAAATATACCAGCTTCTTTTAATTCCACTTTCCATGTTCTTTCAAAAGAATACCCACTAACTACTCAATTAACTTCCAAATGTGTTATTTTTGAATTGGTTTCATTAGGAGTATCATTCATGTAAAAAAATATGGGAGAAACCCCATTTGTGACTTCTTGGCTATTTGTGAACAGTTCTAACCACTTTGACAACATGAATTCAAGATTTGATTGGTATTTTCACTCCTGCTATTATTTTATGATTTTTTGTGTTAAATTTAACATGTTAGGTTAAACTAACACTCTGGTTGAGATATTCAGAGGTTCAATTTAATGTTTTTGTGAGACCACTGTTATTGAATTGATTTATTGAATTTGAGTATTTATTTAATTTTTGTGTTATTGGTTTTTGTTATTGTCATATTGATTAAGTTGAGACAATCGCTTAATTTAATTGTAATGATAATAGGTTGCAATTTGAGAATTGTAAGCAATTTGAGAATTGTGTCTATAATTCTTGACATTTTGATAGCAATTTAACAATGGTATCAATGATTTGTTGTCCCATTGTTAATAGAATTGATTAATCTAACTTGAGTAAATTTAGTTGTCTAAAATTCATTAGTTAAAGATTAATTTTCTATCAGTTCTAATACAATCTGGAATTAAATTTTATCAAGGTGTCTCAAAGATTATCCTTATGCTAGGAACTATTCCAATCGAGGTGTCTCAAGAATATCGAATAACTAAACAGAAATTAGATGCTCAAAGCATTTTATGGTAATGTTTATAATTAATCTCTCCTATTCAATTGCAATAATTTTATCTTTACTGTCGATAATTAAAGAATTGAATTAACCAAATAATATTTTGACTAGGACTTTTTTATCGTTAAATACTCTTCTTCATTAATTACTACTATTGATTATAATACCGCTTCATTTAGTTTTAATAATTTCATTTCACTTTAAAACAATTATCTTATAAAAACAACTTTCTGTCACTTTATTTTATTAGTTTATCTTTTAAATAATTAGTTTATTAGTCTCTATGAATTTGACTTCACTCCTGCTATACTCAATAAATTCTCAGAGCGAGCATTTTATATTTGTTAGTTCTGAGAGTGACATTCTATGTCTGGTTTCATGATTCGTCAATCAACATGAACATTAAATGCAATTACCATTTTAATAACAACTAGATCGTAGATATTCCATGTAACCACCTAAAACTATGCAATCAAGGGCTAACAAAACACATTTTAGTGAACGTTCAAAAATAAAAAATCTACATACAACATAACAACACACAAGAATCCTCAATTGTTCATTTGAAAATAATTCTACAAGCTATGTTCAATATTATTGCAGATTTTGCATGAGAAATAATTTAATATGAAACTAAAGAAAAAACAATGAAATACATTTTTTACTTACAAATGTTCGTTTAATGTTTTGAATGTAAAAATTGTTTAATATGAAGTAGAATCATATGGTTGTGATTTTATACAAGCCAATTGGCTTTGTATTAGAGGGTTCACAATCTGTATTGTTCATAAGCTCACAAGTGTATGTACAGGCACATGGACTTTGACATGATATCATAGCGATCTAGCCTAAGCGGCAATAGATCCTGGGCCCAGTAATGAAAAACCCCTAATTTTTGGACAAGTAGTAACCGGTCTGATAATAATAGCTAAATGACCTGACTGAGTTACACTTGCATGGAAGTGTTGGGAATGTATCCCACATTGATTAATATAAGATGATTAAGTTGTTTATAACGAAATGAGTCGTAATCTTATACAAGCCAATTGATTTTGCATTAGAAAGTTCACAATATGTATCATTCAAAAGCCCACAAGTATATGTACGGGCCCATGGACTTTTACATAAACTAACAATAATATTCATTAAATTATGTTTTCAAAAGCATATATTTGTGTAATTCTCCCCGATTTACATTACTTCACCTATTCTGAAACATTTCAATTTTATAAAATGGACTATTATTTAGAAACAGAAGAAATAATAAGCGATAGACTTTATGAATAGGCAACAGGTTAGTGTCAATTTCTTCCGAAATATCTTCTGCCATTGATGTCAAGGCTTCATCAACATTGAACCAATCAAGAAAAAATGAAAGTGAAGGCAGTAAATTACACGTTTAAAATGTTTGCTTTGTTATCATACATATTATCGTATTCTTATCGTATTGCACTACAAGAAAAATCATCATTTTCTACGACCAAACTACGTCTTTTCTCTCTACAGAGACAACTTGTTTTATTTCTCTTTAGTATCTGATTGCTATAACTACCAAAAACCGTTGAATATTGTCGCCATGTTTTTTTTGACAAACAAAGCTTTTCATAACATTAAATTAATAGTCAAATTGGCTAGAATACAATTCGAGACAGATAAGTCAATTTCTACATTTTTTATTGCTTATGTGTTCTTTAGGCTCCAATTTTTTTTAAAAAAATATTTATAAAAATTAAATTTCTGAATTTTATTTTTTAGAATTATATTTTTGTGTTGTTTCACATTTAAAAAAATAGAAAACATAATTTTATATTTTAGATAAGAAAATATTTTCTTTAGAAATAGGTTGAGTATAATGATTATTTTTTGTTAATTTTTAGGTTATAATTATGTTGACTTATTTTTTGTTGATAACAAACGCTGGAAAATCAAAAAATATTTTCTTTGAAAATAAATTAAAAAGTATAATTTTAAGCAAAGTTGATAATTTCTGACCTAATAATACAATTTGTGTTGTTTCACTGTTTTGCCTAAAATACCGGACTCTTTTTGAGTCACGTTCGTGACACTCTTTGGCTGACCAAATGTGCTCCATTTTGAGTCACGTTCGTGACTACTTTAAGTCACGATCGTGACTCATTTTTTCTGCCAAAATATGATTCTTTTTTATGAGCAATTTAAGCTCCAAATGTGGTTGATTTTTAGTCATCATTGTAACTATCTTCCAGGCCATAAATTAAACCTTTTCTGAGCTTAAAACCATCGTCTTTTGCATCAACATTCATGGCTTATTCTGGCACATTACCAATATATATTTGAATTAGCCTTGTGATTCATGCATTTATGCCTCTCAAAATGCCCCACTCGATGTGTGTCATTTTCCATCCCAATTATAGCGAATTCTCCACCTTTTGAGC
>CANYCX010109523.1:0-16121 GCA_948193385.1 Breynia disticha f. nivosa
TTTCCAATATTCTTGGTATTGTACCATTTTTCATTTGCAAAGACATTTTCCTTAAGTATAAAGCACAGTGATGATAACGTACGTTATCGGGAAATAACACGCGTTATCAGCCCACACAACATAACCCTAAGTCACGTTCAATAGTCATAACACATGTTAAGCAGAATGTGATAACCAATGTTGATCATGGAGATAGCATATCTTATAGAGAAGCTCAAATTAACATATGTTGATCAAGTCGATAATGCATGTTATTAAGTACACATACACGATCATCACGACATTAAGATAGCGCACGTTATTGAGATTTCTAAGTCCCGTTAAGCCGCCTAGCGCACATTACTCCACAAGTAGCGTACATTACCAAGCTTTAGCATCACTTAGCACACTCTCCACACACTTAATACAACATCAAGGCATTATACTAAACATCCCACTTCCATTCATTTCCTATTAATCACACATAACAACATGCTCAATGTATTACAATTTAAGTTACACACACTTCACATGATCAAATCATACTTTAATACATTTACCATTCTGATACGATACCAGCCCACCCTCTCTTTATCAACCAAAGCCCAACTGACACCCACGCATGGGCCAGCTATAACCAAGGCCCAATAGTTGGTCGAGCACCCCTCTTGGGCCGGCCACTCCCATTAAAACCTTGGCTGATGGAGAGAGGGAGAGCCCCACATATATATTATACATTTGGCTTATATGTTTTCCATGTGGGACTCTATCAATTTACTTGTTCATTTTGTCCTGGAAATAGTATCTGCGGATAAATTGTGAAGTTTTGTGTGCAAGTCTATCTCAAATTCGTTTCTCCTCAGTCTCCCAATACTCATCATCTTTAGAGTACTAGCCGCAATTTTCAGCACCCAGCCCTTTCTAGCAGCATAAACAAGGTATTAAAGTGAAGTTGCAGTGCATCGGCTAGTGATCCTCTATAAAAAGCCCAATTCGCATTTCTAAGCTCTATTAATCCATCACCTAGAAGCCGCTTTACTGAAGGGTCAGAATCAACCCACTCAAGATGTGTATTCATGAAAACATCCATACAACTTAGAAAACTATACTGTATGATGGGACAATATCATGCTACTAAACATGATATCATTACGAACATTATTATCAAAATTGCCGACATGACTAATTCAGAGGTCTCAAGTATTAGGGCGAAATTTTGGTGCTGAACTATAAAGAAACCAAATTTCTAGCTAGAATTTGCTGCTGAACTACCAAATTTCTAGCTAGAATTTGCTGCTGAACTAAAAAGAACCAGGTGTATAAAACATCAAAGAACCATCCTAAACTATTTTCCGAAGCTGCAACTAATTTCACAGGGGCCTTCTAGGCTAACCCACCTTTTGAAGGCATAAATAGTGGGGATGGAAGTTTCATTCTTAAAAAATCTAAAGAAAAAAACTCACCATTTTCATTAGCTAACAGAGAAAACACATTTTTTTCCCTTATAAATATTCAGGGATGGATTTCTGCAAGTCATTTCATCCCTGATGACATTAAAAATGTTCCCGCTAGCTGAAAGGAAAATCCACGCATAAAAGAACGAAATGGTGATTTCAGTCAGGAATCTGCTTCGTCTACAAAAACAAAAAATAGTCCCTAAATCTAAAATCTCTTGTCATGGTTAGCATGTTTAAGACGAATATCAGCAACAAAGGGAAATGTGAGAGTGCAAGTAAGACTGGTCAATGTAGTCATCTTCACATGCAAGTATATTGATGGTGGACATGATAACAAAATTTAGAAACAAGTTGCATTATGATAAATGAACAGCAATATATCAGCAAGATTTACAGATCCTAGCAGTCATGGAGGCTCACAATGTTTACATTTAGACATATAGAAAGAGTACAACTTACACAGGTTCAATCTGAAATCCTTCTAAACAGAATCTGCGCTCCGTACTGAGGTTGCAAGGTGATGAATAACATTGGAGCATGAACATATGTGGGTGATATTGTAAAAGTGTAATGCCTGAGAATAATGGCTAGGACAATCTTTGCCTCAACTACAGCCAAATTTTGACCAACACAGATTCTGGGGCCTAAACCAAATGGAAAGAATGAAGCTAAATGGCTCTGAGACACTTTAAATCTTGCCGGATTGAACTCGTTAGCATCTTCTCCCCAGATATCAGTGTCATGATGGATAGCAGTCAAAGGAATGTAGAACTGTGTGCCAGCAGGAATGCTGAGGTTTCCCAGCTTGACCTTTTTAGATGCTTGCCTCATAAGCAACACCGCTGGGGGGTAAAGTCTAAGTGTTTCATTAATTATCAAGCTCACCTAAAAAAAGATCATAAAAATGAAATCTGTGATTAATCAGGGTAACAAAAACTCTGATCCTGATTTCTTATCATGAGCTCAAAGTTTAAAGAATAAATTGAACTTACAATCTTAAGGTCATTCAAGTTTTCTGAATTTGGAAACTCATGCCGCTCAAAAACAGAAAACACTTCTTCCCGAGCCTTGTCTTGCCATTCAACATGCAATGCCAATAAAAGAAGAGCCCAAGTCATAAGGTTAGCAGTTGTATCCTTTCCTGCAAAATAGAATGTCTTGCATTCATCTATTACCTCCTCCTCTGTTAACATCTCTTCCCGACCATCCTGATTCTTATATGTAGAAGTGAGCAGACTAAGTAAATTCCTTGAATTTTCGGTTATCCTGCCGTTATTTTTTATTAACATCCTTATTGATTCGCGAGTTTCAAGTTCAAGTCTCCACCTTTCTCGGTTTTTCTTGGTCGGTAAAAACCTGATATGAAAATGCCAGGACATGTCAGGAAAAGTAAGGGACAATAAAATGTATTCTGCCTAATTCTAACAATCTACAATCTAAGTTTGTTATATGCTTAACCCTTTCAAACTGAAAAACTAAGCTAAACAAAAGACTATGAAGACAATCCAAAACTTGTTAATGTTAAGAAAACAATAACCTGAAGCCTGGAATATAGACACTTCTGAGAGCTTGAGAAACAAGGTGCATTTGCTGTTCCTGCAGTGTGAATATACGTTTCCCTTCTTCATAGCTGCTACCAAAAGCAGTTCTTGATATAACATCTGCAGAGAGATCATGAAGTTGTTTGTTCACTTCCAACTCAAACTCATCTCTTCCTCCTCTTATTTCCTCCCACTTTTTCATCATGTTCGTTACACTCACAACAATTTCTGGAACCCAACCCTGTATAAAAACATTCCATCTTTTTCAAACGTTTCTCATGGAACGACTGATCATCTTTAAAATGGAGTATATAGGCCTTAGGCTTATCCAATTTCAACAAGCACATTTAGTTGTTAAGACAATGGTTGATGGAAACAAGATGTCTAGCTAATTTCAAATGAAATTTACGAAACTATCTATATTTTAACACATTTTGAAGGGCATTTTGCTATATTCATGGAGATGTTTTCATGAACTAGTTGAAGTTGATATAAGAAAATTTGTCCCAACATAAATCACAGGTACATTTTTCAACAGTAAAAACTCGAACTTTAAGATTAATAATGCAAGTATGTAACTATTTTAAACTAGAATTTTCACAGAATTCTTATGCACTTGCACATTTGATGAAAACCCCATCAAAAAAAAAAGATGTAACCTTAATTCTTTCCATGTTAAAAGCCTGCGTAGTGATTCTCCTGTGAAGAGCCCATTTCTGACCTTCCAAACCCACAAGTCCTTGTCCAAACAACAGCTTGGACTGAGGATCGTACCTTTTCTTCTCAAACCACCCCTTTGTATTCATTAAAATCTCCTTAACCATGTCCAGGTCCGAAACAGCCAACCTCGCCGTATTTCCAAACCAATACAAAAACGGTTTCCCAAACGTTCTAGACCACACATAGTAAAATGGAGCAACTCTATAAACCACATCATGATTTATTGGCATTGACTTTGACTGTGCTCTACCAAATAAACGGCGGATCTCGGCTGAGTTACCAAAGATCGGACGGTAGTCCGGACCTTTTATTCCTTGCTTTCTGAAGTGATGTTGGATTTTGTAGGGGACCCATATTGTTGTGTGTATGAATCTCGTTACAAGGAAGATGAGAAGAGAAGAGATCAGAATGAGAACATAAAGATGGAACATGGTGAAGTGACGTTGTGGAAGTTAGTGGTGACATGTTGCTGCTTAAATGGATCATAGAAATTGCTAAGTTCATTTTTTAATGGAGAAATGTTGAATCCTCCGTTATTCTACAATTTTTAAAGAAGAAAAGACATAACCGAGGACTTGGGGTTACGGACGACCAGAAATTTGAGTTGAATATTCTTTCTGGTGGCCAAATCCACAGGCTTACGTGCGTAGATACATATGGCCGGTAGGCCTGACGATGGATAAACAAGTATTGATTTAACTCTCACGATTACGCCTTGAAAGAGACGAGTCAATAATCTAAGAGAAGTAGTTTATAAACGATATAAGAGAATAAAGTTATGTTAATGAATGTCAATCAGTTGGGGTGAGACACCATCTGATGAGTTGTGCATTAACATTAAATTTGTTAAAGAAAATCATATTTTCACTATTTCCCTGTCTTTCAGGGAGCAGCATGTCAAGTATCTTTCGTCTGTTGAACATCACAAATATCACAACTCGCAGGACACAACCACAACGCTTCAACTATGTTTTTTCATGCATATAGGTATATAGTAGCTTAGCAACCACTAAATTTTACTATTAAATGACAGAATATTTAAAGATAAACGTCAAATCATTTTAGGATAACGTCCAGCTCACACAACAAGAAGATATATGACTCTTCCAAACCACCATGTTTTAGAATCCATCATGTTAGCTGAATTGACAACTCTTTCTAAAATTTAGCTTTGTATGCTCTCAAGATTGTAACAGATGTTAGTTCATTGACAACTCAACTCTTTGTAAAATTCGGCTTTGTGTGCTCCCAAGATTGTAACTCAGTAGAGCCGTCCTTGTGAGGATAGAGTTATGCTGAATTGCTTATCGCTCTAATCCGATATTAGTCGTCACCCAAGCCAAGATGAGAATATGAGTAGTTGAGACAGAAAAACAAGCATGTTTCAGAGAAGAGGCCCACCAGCTATTATGAACCCTACCCGCAATGTAATGACACAAATGCAGTGGCCAACTCATCCTCTTAAATGCAACAGCAGGTCTGACTACAAAGAGTTAAATGAAACAGCACAGTTACCATATTTGACCATAAGACTCCATTTGACCAGCCTCACTTATCCGATTTCAGCTACCATTCAATTAAGATGACACACACAGTCCCATTCAATTCAAATATCATTTTCAGCTCAAGATTTACTTGATTGTCCCAGCCCCTACAATGAAAACTTTCACCTCGTTCAATAACATTGGCACATGCAAGCTTCAAACTGAGCGCCTGCTTCTAAATATAGGGATAGTCTACAGCTTTAAGAACCGAACATGAAAGTTCAGCATGGCTTTGCTGCTGCAACCTCTGAATAACAAGTTAACTATGTAACAGTTTTGTACTGTACATGTTTTTACTTAGATTTGGAAAAGCAATTAACATTCTCAAAGGTATATATATGTATATGAACTGAACTTAAAACTCCATAAAGGAAAAATGAGAAGGGTCTCTTACTTACAGCTTGAAACTACTGCAAGACTAACATTAACTTATCTGGATTTCTTGCACTGAGCTGGTAACTGAAAGAGCTAAACATTTTATCGCCTGCAACAAAAATAGCTGGACAAACGTGAAGCTCCACAATGGAATAAACTTAGGCTGATGCATTGGACTTTCTCTTAGCAGCAGTAGCATCATCCCATGTCTTTTCTGGGCTAGTTGTTGTTCCTCCATAAGAAGCAGCGGCAGCTGCAGCCGCTGCTGCCGCATTGAATCCACTGCCATAAGAATTAAGCAAAGCAGAACCAGCTCCCATGCCTAACCCAAGAAGATCAAGAGTGGTGGGTTTGTTTCCGAAGCCAATCATAACATCACTGGAGGGAAGTCCAAGGCCAAGTCTTGCTGCGGCCAAACTACTGCTATCTGGCTTCACATCCCATTGATTACCGTTACTATCTGTACCTGAAGAAGATGATAAACCAAGGCCGCAGAGGAAGGAAGTGTTTGATGTTGTAGCTCCCAGTTGAGCAGCCTTTTGGAGCAATGCTGTAGCAGACATAGTTGGAGAGGGAGCATACTGATTGTGGTCTTGTTGGTCTTGGAAAAGAGAGGGAGTGGCATTGTTGGAGAGATAAGGTGAGGGAGACAGGGAGAGTGACGGTGGAGGTTCTATGACTCGTGGTGTCGGCATGGAGTCAGTGCACTCGGAACGATTGAATGCACAAAGCATACTTGAGAACGAAGCCATTGAAGCATGAGAAGGTTGCTGCGAAATCGAAGCCGCTGCGGAAGTTGAAGATGCGAACATGGTGGCAAAAATGTCATTGCTGGAGTTAACAGCGTTACTGCTAGAAGCAGTAGCAGTCAAGCATGCAGGAGAGGGTGTCGGCGGCGAAAGTCCGATAGCATTCTCAACTAATTCTGTGACCACAAAACGAAAAAAAATCAGAAGGAAAAAAAAAGACCAACAAATGAAATGAACAAACTTTTAGCCATCAAAAGAAAATAATGCATTATACACAAAAGTGCAAGAGCAGAAGCAAAAGGAACTACTTTTTGTATGGATTGAAAAGAGTGCATAATGAAGTTAACAACTTGAACTCCATAGACAAAAGAGCTTTACAAGTTAAAGCAATAAGCAATAATGGCGTCCTTTCCCTCAAACCTCAAACACCTACAATGAAAAAGTTTCGATCTTTGAGCTTACAGTTTTGTTCAGTCTTTATAACCATGTCACACCAGTTTCAACCTTATTCAACCCCGTGAACCACACGGCTTAAAAGAAAAAACACACAAGCTCGCTTTACCTACCACATCTGTTACTTGTCGAGCCTAATAATATTCCATCCGCGAACGACACCCAGCTACAGACAAACAATGCACTCGAAACGATACCACCTAGTTAGCTAACTACACTAGACAACACACACAAATTCAAACTAAACACAAACTTCATAAACACACAATCCATAACTCATTGACCTGAGCTTTGAACTGAGAGACCTGGCGACACCACAGTTGTGGACGGAGTCAATGGAGGAGGAGGCGGCGACGTGACCCCAACGTTCTTTACATCTACATTAATCCTCTCATTGCTCATAACCCCTTGGGTTTGCGCTCTCGCACTCTCCTCCGCCAACGCGTCGCAAAATGCTCGGTGGGTTATAAAGCTATCCCTCCTACAAAAAATGCAGCCATTTTGATTAGTGGACTCGAACTATCTGCGACAGTTTTAAGCAACGGTATTATCTTCTGTAGGTGCTGTACCTGGAAAAGATAGTGCCGCAATCGCATTTATACTCCTTAGTGCCACATGTTTTCATGTGCGCTTTCCAATCAGACTGTACTGCATATTTCTTGGAACATCTCTCACACTTCCACTTCTTCTCGCCGTGTTTTCGACAGAAGTGTTTCTTAATTCCGGTTAAGTCACCGAGTGCTCTTTCCGGGTTATGGTGAACGCAACTAGTCTCTGGACATACGTAAACACGCTTACGTGGTTCTTTATTTGCTCTTTGCTTCAGCTTCCACGGTAAGTTATGTCCACGTCGATGAAGTTGCAAGTTTTGGTCTCGTTGGAACCCTTTGTTACAGATCTCGCAAACGAAACGATTCGTCGCGAGTAGTGTTTTCGGCGATAAGGCTATGACTTCAGCTTCTGGATCTGTTTTAAGGAAAACCAACAACTCAGATAAGAACAAGAATCAAGAAAAAGCCAAAACGACGTTGTTTTGATAATTAGAGGAATATTTACGTACCTGGCATTCCAGGAAGGTTACGTTTCTTCTTAGGAGGTGGTAAAGATGGTGACGTGACAGGCTCTCCAGAATGTGAAGAAGAATTCTCAAGTTCTGCCATGTTTAATTAAAAATTGCAGGTTTTAACAAAAATAATATTTGGAGGGCGGAAATGAAGAGAGGTTGGAATGCAATGTTTGGTTTGTCCGGATGAGTGAAGTTAGAAACTACAAAAGTAGAATCGAGCAGCTTTCTCAAGTTAAATTCTGTCTGTTTCTGGGAAAGTAAGGATAGGAAGCAAAACTATGGATATGTCCAAAGAGTTTGGCAGAGGAAAATGAAACACCGCTTCAACTCAGTCGGTGACTCGTTATCGGTGAAGTATTCATGGTCCCCAATGGCGGCTGTTTGGATACATATGCTCAATATATGGAGAGAGAGAGAGAGGAGACAGACAATACAGAGATTTGAATGAAGTGGAGAGATGTAATAAAATAATTTAGAGTTAAAGCGGCGCCCAGTTAACCATGGTAAAAGATTGTGAACTATGGTCAAGTTGGTTAGAGTATATGTATTGCTAATGTGATTCGGCTACAAGTCCCTTCATGGCTACAATATTATACGAATCAAGTCGAACCGACTCGTTGAAATGTTAAATTGATCATATTTAGATTCATTTGTAAATGAATTGATATTAAATTATTAAAAATTTAATAAATAATAAAGTATTGTTAAAATTTGCTTAATTCTAAAAATTAAATAATTTATATTTTTTTAATTATTTATTTTATTTTATTTTTAAATTATTTATTTAATTAATAAATCATCAATTCGATTACTCAATTAATTACGTAATTTTTTCGATTCGATCACTGCAAATAACATTGGTTTGCTGGGAGCCGTTTATGTGGCGAGATTTCTTAGAGGCTGACATCTGTCGGAGGAAGTCGGACTAGGCGGTGCTTGTCGTTTTGCAGGGAAAGCTACAGAAACATTGTCAGAAGCTTGGTTTGGAAATACGATAAGGCCCATGTTTACTCACAGTTATAGGAAGTAAATTAAGGGTGGTTTGGGAAGATGGAAAATATGTGAAATGACCGGATTGCCATTGAGTCGATCAGAACGAACAAGACGGAATAATTGGAGAAATGTAGGATGGATTAACATGAGAAATTCAAGGGGCTTTTTCGTGATTTAAGTGAAGTGTTTGTGGAATCATGGAAGCAGAAAGTTTGGACAGCTGTCTTTACGTCAAACTTTCAATCATTTTAAAGTCTGACTGTTTCGGATATTCTTTTTTTTTTTTTTTAGAGATTTCAACTTAGCGGCAAATAATTTAGAAAAGAAAAGAGAAATATTCAACATGGTTATGATTACAAGTCTGAAATTTTCTGAAGAGTTGCAGGCAATCATACCACACTTGCTCCTCTGATCTCAATTCGTATTAATCAACCATCACTAATTTCGTTTTAATTTTTTGGTTTGATAATCAAATCGGTTAATGGAGTGCTACGGAGTCGGATTACGGATTCTCCGTCTTCATTTTGCAATTTTTTTCTTTCCTCATCTCTATACTGTAACTCATTGGGTTATGAAATTAATATGTCATCTTTGTTCTATTGTAAAAATATAAAATTCGTCTCCACCCTGTTCTGTCATATCTTTTAAATAGTCTATGTAATTCATATATATAATTAATATTTAATTAAAAATAAAATATGATTATTTAGATTATATTTTTTATAATAAAATATTTAAATAAAATATAATATATTTTATATTATATTATATATAAATTATATTATTTTGATATATATTTTTATAACAGGACGGGAATGAGGCGGTACTAAATACCAATCTCGTTTCGTTTCCGTTATTTTTAATTTTGGGTTATCCTGTGTCCCGTCTCGTTTCCCGTTAAATGTTAAAAAAGCCGCTCTATTCCAATTGGGTTACAGATATAAATTTTTTTGTCATCCCTGCAAATCAAACCACAAAATACTTATTTTTTTAAAGCTATTAATTTATATTAATCATGTTATGTTATTTTTATTAATTATTATTATATATAATATAAATATTATAAAAAATAAATTTATATTATTAATATTATATAATAAATATGTAATTACAAATCGTGTAATAAATTGGTTTGAGTAGATTGTTCATTGTTGCCCATCATCTCTAAATTATTAGACCCTAAAAGTGAAAATTTATAAAGGAACAAGAACGATAAATGACAAGCTCATTTTGCACTAATCTTTACCTTTTATGGGTTCCTGAGTTCATGACCCTACGTAACACTTCCCTCTAAATTACTTTTTTTGGGGTGCCAAACTCATCACAATCTGCAAAAAATAAATTATGACATTGAAAGAGTAAGAGACGTATTAGCTTAAGCAAAATCTAAAACTCAATATAAAAATCTCATTAATTTTTTAAAAAATAATTTTTAAAAAGTTAATTAAATTATAAATATATTTATTGAGAATTGTATGTGCATATAATAAGAAGCAACCAACAATAGTCAAAACTAAAAAGTCAAGAAGTTGGCTGGTATCATATTTTTTTAAAGTTTGACCTTTTAGAAAGGCAATGATTATTTTAGGAGCTCATCCTTTCATAATGATAACAAAGACAATGAAGGGAGGATGATGGGAAAAGAAGAAATGCCACAGCAGAAGCATTATTGAATCAATAACAATGAATATAAAGTAGATTCAAAAATGGCTTCATTATGTTTAAAGAAACCCTATGGGTTGGTAATTAGTTAGTTCTATGGTAGGCAGAGTTTATGTATGTTATTTATCTAAATTTACCAGTAAGAAAGCTTGCCTTTTGTGAATCCACCCACAGTGAATATTCTGCTAGATTTCTTACGATTGCCGCGAATGAAACATCTTTTCCTGCTGAAAAGGAAACTTTTTTATTGTTTTTCAAAGCCTCCATCTTTCTTTGTTGAATAATATGCATATTCTATCATTCAAAATCTTGCCAAGTTCTACCTAATGAGCATAACTGGGATGAATTTTAATATGCATACTGTTTTCATTAAGAACTCTATTTATTTTATTAGAACTGTACATAAATTTTATTTTATAAATTAAAAAATTTAAATTTATTTTTATTATATCTAATTGTGATAATTTATTGTTTTATTGAGTCTTCTCGTATTAAAAGTCTCCTAAAATATAAGTCGAGAGAACAAAAGTTCAATCAATCTCGATCAAAGGGGCTTCTCGAGTGAGAACATGATTCTATTAGAATTATATGAATAGGGTCACATTACGTGGCATACAGTTAAACAATCTCGATAAAATGAGTTTCTTGAGTAAGAACATGATTATGTTATAACTATAAGAATAGAGTAACATTACGTGATATAGAGTTAAATTTTATACACTATAACAACAAAAAATATTCTGATTAATCAATTTATAAGTCTGTCTTACTATAGTCTCATATATTCTTACATAATTTTTTTTCTCAACCAAAAAATTTCTCAAGAAAATGAGGATAGAGAACTTTACACACCTTTAAGCGTACTCATCTTTAGTTTAATCTCCACTGGGAAAACTGTCATAGAGAGAAAAACAAAGTAGAAAGGCAGAAAGAAAAGGAAGTACTTGACATATAAAATCACCAAATCAAATTAAAATTTAAAGCAATCCACTCTTAACAAGTTTCATTATGAAGAAAAGACTAAGCTCTCTCACACTCGTTTTCCATGTCATTGTTGTTTGTAAAGTAAAAAAGGGGTCGGGTAATCTACACGTATACATGCAGCAGTGTACATAAGAAATTTAAATCACATTATATATGTCAAGGAAAATTGAGAGGTCCACTAATAATTACTTACCAATTTGATGAGCTTTTCCATTTTTGTTGAAGGTCGATTTCAGCATACAATTGAAGCTTGGATTTTGACTGACAAATCCATTCACACCTTCCCTTTTCATCTGCATAAGAAAGTTTATGGTCCATCCCTTTCACTTAATAATAATTTTAACCATCATTTACACTTTCTAATCATGGTATCATAAAGTGATTGAGTTTCATATAAAAAACAAAGCTAAAGTGTAGAATGAGAGAGTGAGATTGTCTCTCTTACGATCGGTCAAAATTTTTAATGGAATAATTAATTCATAAAAGGTGTTCGATCAACTATTAACAAACTCTAATCATAATAACAATTTTGCTCATTTTTTTAGGTAAGACTCTATCATAAAGTTAAAAAGTGAAAACCAAAATTACAAGGTAAAAATACCATTGTTGAGTTGCCAAAAGTATATACTGTGTCCAGCATACGAGTAGGGTGGGGCTACTTTGATTCTTGCAGGGCGTGGCGATGGGGTCTGAGACACTGGCCTTAGGTGCAGAGGTCAATGACTGCATCAGGAATAATTTGAGTTAAGAGTCAACCTTACCATTCATTTCATAACATCAATCAACTTCAATTTTAAACTCCATTTCACTTTGCCAAACATTCTCACCATCCATAAAATAATATCCCAGAGTTACATTAATTTGAGATGAGAGGTGGCGTGTGCCTGTCGCTATGTCTCCGAGAGTCCAATCCTACAGCCTCTCTTTCTTCAGCTGGTAACTCAAGAGTCGCTATAATATTATCACTACACAAAGAAGGCTGTTTTTTATTTGACATTTAACACATTTATCCGTCTATGTTTAAAGTTTCAAAACGATAAAATAATTAACTCATTTCAACGACTGTATATAAAAACTGTTGCGTTTGAAGTCCCAAACAAAAGCAAAAATTACTAATAGTTAAACTAAACAGAGTCAAAAACCGACAATGTTAAACCGATTCTTATTTAAAACACTATGGCTCACAGAAAACGTCAATGATGTTTACGCATGATGCCATGATGTTTCTGTACTAAAACTATAATTCGTTAGATCTGTGCATAAATGCTCTCAACAGGAAACCTCAAGATGTTTACACAGGACGTAACAGGACTGGATGAACCATAATTCAGTAAATCAATATGCATAAATGACTTCAACTAGCATATCACTGTTTCCAGCTGGATCCGGATTCAAGAGTTAAAAGGCTAAACAAGATCATATGCTGAAAATGAAAACCGAAGAAAAAGTAAAAAAAAGAAAGGTGGCATGGAGGAATATGACTCCTACAACTTGGAAAGGGCGGTGCATCTTGAAAAGGATGGATCACATAGCAAAAGAGATGCAGAGATTCCAAGGATGTACCTTCACTTTCACGAAGGAAATTGCTCATCTGACACCACCACTAAAAGAACTACGATATAAACCAAACCACAAGCTGAAAGTTGCGTCAGTTTATCTTTAATGGCAAAAACGTGCTACCTACGAAAATCGTAATGAAATAATAAGATTACACCTCGAGTTATGGTCTGCAAGTGCTGAAGATTTCACCACGCATCATGTCAATGGGCAAATGCTCGTATGTGTAACGCTCGGGGCATAGATACACGCCTTTCTTTTCCGAAAAAGCAAGCGCTTCATCACCTCATCCCTCCCATATCTTGAAATGAAAAGAGTAAATACACAGCAAATACACAGCATTAGAAAAAACAGAGAAAGAAATGAAAAGCCGTATAATAGCACGACAAATACACCGCATCAGAGAAAACAGAGTTGAACAAATCTGACAAATTTGAAAAACAAAAAATGGAGTAATAACTCGAAGATAAAATGATTTGAGACTGACCGGCGTTATCCGTTTTGCGTAGCTATAACCGTACGATGATTTTGAATATAAAAGATGTCGATTTTTCCTGAATTGAGGTTTAAAGTGAGTGATGATGATTGCGTTTGGGAAGAACTAAGGAAGCTCAAAAGTTGCTTAAAATTTAAATGCATTGCGTGAAAAGCGATGATCGCATAACAAGATTTCGAGGCGGACGAGGTGATACCAATCATTGATGAACTGATTTGGAATAACAATCTGCTATCAATTGAAATACGGAAATCAAATTATTACAACAGACATAAATCAGGGAAGGGTTGTGTAAAAGCTGAGGTTTTATGCTCGTTACAATGCCTATAAATACAATACATTCACCAAAATAGCCCGGAAGAACAATAAATAATACAAAGGCGGAATCGAGATTCACTTTCAATCCTTGAAAAAACTCATGGCTGCTGCACTTACAAGTGACGTTTATTCATCATAGATACCTGACACGAAAATTTTACAAATAAAGAGTTAGATTAAGGAGGTAAATCACGATGACTAGTAACAAGAGTTTTAAATGGCGTTCATTTCGTGTTCTTTCATAGAAAATTGCAGCAAAGAGAGTTTGAACAGAGGATTGGGATATGTTTAGCTTTCTATGTATGGAAATAATTAGTCCTGCAGTATCATCAAATTCTTCACTAATTCATTTATAATAGCTCCAGTGCGAAACACCAGCGAGCACTCCAATCCTGTTATTTATTATCACTAAATGCTAAGCAGAAGAACAGAAACCAACATCAACAAGTGCACATGTCTAGACCAGAATAAGATCAGTAATTCAAATGAAGAGAGAGAGAGGGAGAGATTACTGTCAACAAGTCTTATTTTGCATGTCGACCAAAAGCATGAGCACAACACTAAAGGCAACATGACGGATAGCATATGCAAACAAAGGCACTTAATTTAAATATTAACCTATTATTTAGATATCTGCTTGACATTTTTCGACAAAATGAAATCAATGAATGAGTTTATAATTTGGAAGACGAATGGAAAATGATACGTGAATCTCATTGTGAAGCATAATTGCCCAAAAGTGTGCAGATTCAAAAAAAGTGTGAAGAACTAGAGTGAATACTGAAGTTGAATTTTTATGGTTCTGTTACTAAGAATATTTCAAATGATCAGACAGGTGACAACAGAAACAGATACAATGTCTAATCCTATCATTATCTCAAGTATCAACCACTTCCTGGTAACCTATGTTACTAAGAATATTTTAAATGATCAGACAGGTAACAACAGAAACAGATACATGTCTAGACTTGAATGCCACATATCAACGGTTATGTCGAGAAAAAATTGAATGACTCTTCCATTCAATGCAATTTCAAGATGTGCACAAAATCTCAATTGCAGAATCTATTACTGCGAGAACTAAGGAGACGATGTCTTTTAAGAGGTATCATACTATTCCCAATTCCCGCCTTCACACTTCATGTTTAATCCAAGCATTCCCTCTTTCTTTCATCATCAAAACATGACAGAGAACTGAGTGCACACCGAGAACAATATAGCAAGGACTAAATTTCAGCACCAGATATGCTAAATACACATGAATAAGGTCTGCAATAAAATGAATTCGGATTTCCAAAAGAACAATCACATATACAAGAACGGAGAAACGATACCTCTTGCAAAACTCAGAAACGTGACGGGACGTGTTGTAGAAAACGAACCACAGCAACACAATCACCAAAGTATCTGCCAAACATTAAGGAACCACATTCTTGCAACAAACAATGAAATTCCATTTTCAAATTCTCAACACTAAAAACTAATCAATCACGTAAATAAGAAACAAAAATTTTGACAAATAGATCAATTAAACAAATAAAGGATACTGAAAAGGTAGCGTTCCCACCAATCAAGCATGTAAAGACCAAAAGTAACGTTGTAGAGATAGATCTTGCGTTGAATCCAGTTCATTTTCATGCCCTAAGCACGCACAATTATAAGTTATGCATTGAAAATACTATTAGCCTAAGCAAATCGTGAATAAGATCTGATGTAAGCAGTTGGAGATCTTGAGAAGGGAATTTCTACCTGGTTACGAGTTGGATGGAAATGCTGTGAAGTCTGCGAGGAATGAGAGTGTTCTATCACACGTTCGGGAACCGGTCAGATGTAATTAAGGAAATTGTTGTCTGATGGGTCGATCGAATGAGTTGATCATTTTAAAAACCATAATACTGAACCAAACCGACCAAGCGAGTTTCTTAAAGAACCGATCTTGTGAGGACCCGAAAAGTAAATTGAATGGTCGGTTTTAACAGGTTCGTTTTCTTTTGTAACCCAAACCCCTCGGCCATATATAAGAGTTTTTTATTTATTCGATTAAAAATAATTTTAATTTTATCATAATCTTTAAAATTCTCATTGGCTTCCCTCTAGTCTTGTACTATAAGAATTCACCCAAAGCATATAACAAAACACTGCACCATCATTACTCTGCTCAAGCTCAACCAACAAAATACACCAACGGAATCGCCAAACGGAAGTGTCCGGGGAGGGATTATAAAAT
>CANYCX010110194.1:0-12800 GCA_948193385.1 Breynia disticha f. nivosa
TATATGCAAATTCAATCAAAGGCAAGTGGTTGTCCCAGTTACCTCCAAATTCCAGTACACTCGCCCTCATCATATCCTCTACTGTCTGAATTGTCCTCTTTGACTGTCCGTCGGTCTGAGCATGGAATGTAGTGCTAAATCACAACTTAGTCCCTATAACATCCTGTAGGCTCCTCCAAAACCTCAAAGTGAACCTCAGATCGCGATCTAACACGATTGACGTACGCACTCCATGTAGTCTAACCTCTTCTGTCCCATATGAGCTCACAAGCTTGTCTAAAGTGTTGTCTTGTCGGATAGCCAGGAAATATGTCGACTTAGTAAGTTGATCAACTACCACTTAAACCGCGTCATGTTGTCGGAATGTCCTTGGTAAACCCATAATGAAGTCCATCGTTATCTTCTCCCATTTCCACTCTAATATCTCCAGCGGTCTTAAGTTCCCTGCTGGAGCTTGTTGCTCTGCCTTGATTTGCTAACAAGGCAGATGCCGAGCTACAAACTCCATTGTTTCCCGCTTCATATTAACCCACCAATACATGTCTCGCATGTCTCGGTATATCTTGGTACTACCAGGATGTACCAAGTATGGTGAGGAGTGAGCCTCTTCAATCAGCTTCTCTTTAATCTCTATTACATCTTGATTTTCCTTTCTCCACCTTTCTCTTTACCTTCATCAAATATTCATCCTCTTTTTGCCTTTCTGAAATAAAGTCCCTCATTTGTGGTCTCACTTAGATATTTGCCAACATCTCTCCCTCAAGAATATCCAACTGCACCCTCAACTCCGGTAAAGCAAATAAGGACTCCACCCTATAACTCAATGAGGCGGTATCCTCTCTACTTTTGTGGCTCAACGTGTCGGCAACTACGTTCGCCTTCCCTAGATGATACTCGATCGTGTAATCATAGTTCTTAAGTAATTCAATCCACCTCTTCTGTCTCAAATTCAGCTCTCGTTGAGTAGTGATATACTTGACGCTTTTTAGATTGGTGATGATCTAAAAAGTTTTTCCGTACAAGTAGTGCCTCCACACTTTTAAAGCGTGAATTATTGCGGCCAACTCTAAATCGTGGGTAGGATAATTAACTTCATGTTGTACACTCTTAGCCCCGCTTTGGAAGTGTAAACCACAAAACAACCTCCATCATTCGGTAAGTCAAGTACTGGAGCCTCCACTAAGTTCTTCTTTAGCTCCTGGAAGTTTTCTTCACAACGTTCATTCCAAATGAACGGTGTGTTCTTCTTTAAAAGTTCGGTCATCGACCTCGCTAATATGGAAAAATCAGTGATAAACCTCTAATAATATCCTACCAATTCTAAAAAACTGCGCACTTCTTTCACATTCTGCAGTGTCCCCATTCCTACACTGCTTTAATTTTACTCGTGTCTGGTTTTACACCCTTAGCAAAAATCACGTGGCCTAGGAAGACCACCTCACCCATCCAAAATACACACTTTTCAAACTTAGCATATAGTTCTTTTTCCCTCAAAAGTTCTAATACAATTCAGAGGAGTCCCTCGTGCTCCTCCCTATCTCTAAAATATACCAATACATCATTAATAAACACTACCGCAAACCAATCAAGATACGGTGGGAACAACTTGTTCATAAGAGCCATGAAGGCTTCTGGTGCGTTAGTCAACCCGAACGACATCACTATAAACTTGAAGTGACCGTAAAAAGTCCTAAACACAGTCTTAGGAATAGAGTTCTCCTCCACTCGCAACTACCAATATCCCAATCTTAAGTCGATTTTTGAGAAGACTATCGCTCCTCTCAAATGGTCTATCAAATCATCAATCCTTGGCAGTGGGTATTTATTCTCATACTCAGCTTATTTAGCTACCTATAATCAATACAGAGCCTAAGACTCCTATCCTTCTTCTTTATAAAATGTACTGGCGCACCCCAAGGAGATAGACTTGGCCGGATAAAACCTTTCCCCAGAAGCTCTTCTAGCTATCTCTTTCGTTCTTGCAACTCCACTACTACCATTCTATATGGTGCTATTGAGACTGGCGTTGCTCCTGGCACCGTCTTGATTTCAAAATCAACCTTCCACAGTAGTGGTGAGCCCAGTAATTCGTTAGGAAATACCTCTAGATAATCTCTTACGACATCCACTTCCCACACCACTATCTTCCTTTTATTCACATCCGTCAGCCACACCAAGAATGCCTCGTATCCATCCCGAATTAGCTTAGCAGCCATCACTACCGATACTAGGCAGGAAGGTTTAACCTTCACCTACAAGCAATACCCTCTTCTTGCCATCCACTTCTACCACAACCTCCTTCGCATAACAATCCACCACGACTTTCTTATTGGACAAAGACTCTACACTACTCACTCACAAATGAATAGGTAGATCCAGGTTCAATCAACACCAAAGTATCAACTGCATAAATGGATATCGTACCAATGATCACATCAGGATTGGCTCTTACCTCATCACGGAACTATAGACTCAGAAGCTCCTCTGCCCCTCAAGGTGGTGCTCGAAGTCTTACCATCTCTACCTTTGTCTACACTAGTAGCAGGGGCTCCTATGTTATCACCTGCTAGCAGTGTCGGATCTAATGACCAGGCTTGTTTCAGTAGAAACAGAGCTGGCGAGTGTCGCCACCAGTGTAACCTCTAGAAACCTATTGTCCTAAAGTGGGGGGGTCTATAAGTGTGGCTCCCATACTCCCGGACCCACTATTCTAATGATTGCCTCCTCCATTAGAGCTCTTAGGAGGCCTAAAGTAGGTCTTCTTCTTCCCTCCAGTGGCGTTGGAACCATCGAATACCTTTTGTTTCTTGCCCTCTCTACGGCACTTCTCAGCCACGAGCTCCTCGGCTCTAAGTGCTGTCTCCATAAGTATTTGGTAAGAAGGTGACTTCATAGCAATGAGGGTGCAGATATTAAACCGCAACCCCGTCTCAAACCTGTTTCTCCTCTGGATATTAGTGGCCACATCCTCTTGCGCATAATTGGAGAGTCTAGTAAACTGATCCTCAAACTTAGTGACTGTCATCTCCCTCTGCTTGAACTCTATCTTCTTACTGCTGTGATAAAGCGGAGTGGTATATTTGTCGGCAAACTCTCTCATGAAGTTGCCCCAACTGAGTGTAGGGCATTCATCCTGACTCCTGGGAATGGCCTCCCACCAATCCTATGCCCCTTTCTCTAACTGTGTGTCAGAGCCAGTCCTTACTTCCCCAAAATTTCTATCAATGTCATCCCCCTATAGACCTCCTGGCCTGTCCCACATTTGTTGAATAGTCTAGAAAAAATGGGAATAGGCGGGGTCAATAGGTGGATTAGCGCCTGTGTAGGCTGAGCTCCATGTCCAGGGGCTGATCCCTGTCCCTGCATAGACTCTTTGGACTCTGTGGTCTCGTGTGATACATCATCTAAAGGCTCCATCCTAAGCATAGACAACAGTAACCCACTTAGTTTTTTAAAAGCATGATGTAAGAAAACAGTTTGGACACAATTTGTAGGGAATCTAATCACCGCTCTGATACCACTAAATATGAACCCCAAAATTCATAAATTCGTTTTCACATACCTCACGATTTTTGTTGAACCCCAAAAGCATGATGTAAGAAAAATAGGGCTTGCATGCATTTCATTAAATCAGGCCAAAATACAATCTATTATAAAGTATGCGAAAGCAAATGGTTTTTTGGTTTAAAACAATGCATGTACCATAAATCTATACTATGTGATGTATAGATGTACAAAATGCAAAAGTAACAAGTTTTCCAAAATCCTGTAGGAGCCAACCTAACTACAAGTATCACATGTCCTAGCTCTGGCAAAATAGAAGTCCCACACCCCGCTACTGTCGCTCTGCACACATTCAACAACAAAATGAAAACGATTATATAGAAATACTCAGTAAGTGAAACCCTAATATTGTTAAGCTGATGCGCATGGGAACCTTCGACCAATACGAGTGTGCTTGTAGAACACAAAGCCGCATTCGCGCTTAGCTTCCTTATTGCTCACCGTTGCCATGTCAAACACAATCTTTTAGGTATTTTTAATCATTCCAGAACTCATTCTAGATCATTCACTTGTTCAATTATTTCATTTTTAGGCCACTAGAATAAGGGAAACTAAGGTAAACACCCTAAGTTACCGAGTTCAAACTTTATTAATACGTTATCGGATTTAGGGAAACACCCTAACAATTCTAACTACTATTTCTCATAAAATATTTAGTGGATAAAGGCCCTAAGCCTAACTATGTTTAACCATAATAAGTTATTTCAATTTGCACTCTTTATTCTCTAAATTCTCTATGGAATGAACGAGAATGGTTTAGGAAATGGGTTTTGTAAATTGTTCCTAAACCCGTTGGACCCATCCTGTAGTTTACATAAACCATTCCCTAACTCGGTTTGACCTTCACAAACTTTTTGGAATAGAAACGGTTTTCAAAACGGTTTTATTAACCTGTTTTGGAACCCGTTTCGATCCTCACAAAACACTCTGAAATGGAAACGGTGTTAGAAATGGCTTAACAACCCGTTTTGGAACTCGTTTCTCGTTTCCTTGAAATGTTCTGGAATCATAACGGATTTGGAAACAGTTTACCAAACCCATTTCCAATCCCCTTCTGACCTGCAAAACACAGAAGACAACAACATCCATACTTGACAATTCACACACATAACTCTTTTCATTCACACATAAGTGTTGACACATTCAATCCACATTCCACACTTTACACACGTGATTCAAGGTTTCAAACCATATACTTTCACACAATATTTCTTGTTTATTTTCAACTTATATCTAAGCAACATACCCATAACAAGCACATCATTTCACATCTCCAACATCAAGTTTCGCAACATTCAAAATATTCAATCGAACATTCATTACATCAAATGCATTTGGCATTATAAATGACTATGCATTTCACACAAATGCATGTCCTGGGGTCTTAATTCATTTAATGTGCACGTGAGAGAGTCCACTCTCATGGTTGGTAATTCCCCTTTAGTTTGAGCTCTCGCTCGATTGGCAATACCCCTTCTAGTGAGCTCTCACTCAAATTCGCAATACCCCTTTTCATTTTATGCTCTCGCTGAATTGGCAATACCCCTTTATAAATACACAATGATGCTCATCACATGTACATGTAACATGAATGAATGAAATGTAAAACATTCCAAATGCCTTAAAGCACAACGTCATCATTAAGCACAATGCACAACACGTGCCACTAACCATTTCTATATACTTGTGATCAATTCACAATTAATTTGCATTAAGGTTTCCTTAATTCCCATACAACCATTTCGCATACACTCATACCTTACAACCTCCCATAATTCATTTCTTGTAAGCGCATAACCTATTCATTTCGCATGTATTACATTCCACCACTTACCCATTCTCAAAAGTAAGCATTCACAGCAATTCAAATTCACTACAACACATTTCCATACACTATTTATTTTTATCAAACACATTCAAAACACCAACCATTATCCTTAACCACATTTTTCAATTACAAAGTACTCACCATAATAATTTTTCCATGTTACCAATCACGTACTTACACAACAGCAATCTCCTACCACATTGAACTCAAAACTATTAACAAAGAACGATTCACGCTCCTTAACACATAAAATCAGCCATATGGAGGCACAACCTCCCAAAGTAAGTGACAAAAGTGCACTTACCTCGAATTTCGCACAAACCGACTCGCTCACGTCCGATCCATATCTCGCTCAACAGTTCCTACGTTGCTCCAACACATTTTGAAATTACTAACCCCCTTTTTAGCACAAATACTCTCAAAGCTCACACCTTTATTAACAAAATCCTTGTTATCCACAATCCCCTTCTCAGATTTTATAAATTTTTCCCCAAAACTCCATTAACATACTTTTCTCTTGAATTTATTACACAAAAACCCATTTCAACAATCCATACTCAACCTACAATCCCTAAATATCAAAAACTATAAGTCTTACCTCGTATCCTTGACTTACGATTTTGCCAACAAGGTGGTTCTTGTCAGAGTTTTGGATCTAGAGATTAGGAGAGGAAGATTTTTGAGTTGGAAAGGTGTTTGAAGGGTCTCCAAGAGTTTAAAAAATGGCTAGGGTTTGGTTGAAAAGTAAGGCTAGGTGGATTATGTCATCCCTCTCTCCCCCTTTCCAAGATACGTATCTTATTTTAAAATCCCGCCGCTCAAAATAGTTTTCGAAAGATTTTCACAAACTGTTTGCAATTCTGTTCTTCACTATTCAGCGCTCAATACAAAGTTTCCTCCTACTGCGAGAATGGTTTTGGGAACAGTTTCCCATACCCGTTTCCAATCTCATTTCGACTATAGATTTTGTCTACTTTCTGTGTAGTTCTTGATTACATTTTTTGGGGCATTACAGTGTCTCCACGTGACTTGACCCCATCTCGTGTAATTGTATAACGTCTATGGGTGACTCAGCCTCATCCCGACATGACTTTACCACTTCTCGTTATGATTTGAGCAAGACTCAACTACTTCTCAGCATGACTAAACCCCATCTCAGTGTTACTCAACCGTTCTCATTGTTACTCAACTACGTATCGACAAAATCTGAGCGTGACTCAACCGCTTCTTTGTGTGATATGAGAATGACTTGACCCCGTCTTAGGTTGACTCAACTAACGTCTTGGCATGATCTGAATGTGACTAGACTACTTCCCGACATGATCTGAATGTGACTAGACCGCATACATGACTTGACCCCGTCTTAGGTTGACTCAACTAACGTCTTGGCATGATTCGAGTGTGACTCAACCACTTCTCAACATTATCCATGCAGAACTAAATTGCATCTTGGTGTGATTTGAGCATGACACAACTACATCTCTCCATTACTAAACCTCGTCTTGGCTTGACTCGACCTAGTCTCGCGTGACTCGACCTCATCTCAGCATGACTCTTTCCCATCTCAGTGTGGCTCGATCGTGTGGCGACGTCACTCGATAGTGTCTTGATGTGACTAGACCACATCTTGGTATGTCTCGACCCCGTCTTGGCATGACTCTACTGTCACTCTGTGTGACTCGAACCCAGCCCTACGTGATCTAAGCATGACTCGACTGCATGTCTGAGTGATTCGTATTAACTCTGCCGTCTTGGAGTGATTCGAGCGTCACTCGAGTAGTCTTCAGTGTGAGCCAAGCGTCACTTGACTGTCTCAACGTGACTTGACTGCATCACGGCATGACTCCACCTCTGCTTGGCATGATTGAACCTCGTATAGGCATGACTCGATCTCATCTTGGTGTGACTTGACTGCATTTCACATGACTCGACCATTTCTCAGAGTGACATGACTGGATCTTGACGTGACTGAACTGCGTCTCATGTGACTCAACTGTCGCTTAACGTGATTCAAGAGAGATTTGATCGTTTCTTGACGTGATCCGACTGTGACTCAACTGTTTCTTGGCCTGAATCTACTATGTCTGTGTGATACGATCCTGTATTAACATGCTTCGAACTAGTTTTGGTGTGACTCTACCACTTGTTAGAGTGAGTTGACCTCGTCTCGGTGTGAGTCGACTGCATCTCTATGTCACTCGACTTATCTCCGTATGAGTTGACCTTGTCTCAGCTTCACTCAACGACGTCTCGATGTGATTTAAGTATGACTCGACTGGGTCTTAGCGTGACTTGACCTCACCTCAGCGCGACTCAACTGCGTCTCGCTGTGACCAGAACGTGACTCAGTCGCTTCACAATCTGATTTGAGTGTGACTTAATCATATCTCAGTGTGACTCGAGCCTGTCTCGGCGTGACTCAACCCGTCTCAACAGGACTCGTCTGCATCTCGATTTGACTCGACCCCATTGCATGGTGACTCAGGCCCGTATCGGTGTTATTCCACTGTGTCTTGGCATGATTTGAGTGTGACTATACTGTAACTCAACGAGATTTGACCGTGGCTCAGCATGATTTGGGAGAACCTCGACCACTTCTTGACGTGATCGACAAGTGACTTGACCGATTTTTAGCATGAAACGAGCATGAATCAACCATGTCTAGATGTGATTTGAGATATCCTTAAGTAGCTTGACCCATCTCAAAAGATTGGGCCGAGTTTAATTACAATTCAATTAAGAGAATGAGGGTCCATTAGTGGATTACAAAGTATCCATTGCTTCGAATTCAAATTTAATTTCTTTCCATACTTCACAAGCAGCAGCTAGTTTAGGACTCCATTTGTTAGCGTCACGGGTGATTTCATTATCCTCACGGGCAAGATCACGTCCCTCATTACGAGCTTGTGCACATGCTTCTAGAGCTACTCTGTTAGCTGCGGCACCAGTTGCATTTCCCCAAGGTGCCCTAAAGTTCCACCACCGACTGCGTCTTGACCCAATATCGATGTGACTGGAACCTATCCCAGTGTGACTAAACCATCTTGGTGTGATTCAACTACGTTTGGGTATGGCCCTGGTATGACTTGACCGTGTCTCGGCGTGATCTGAGGTTGAATCGACCATTTGGATGGACTACAACCTCACTACAAAATTCAGCACATTTAGAGTTGAAAAAGTTGGACTCTAAATATAGGATTTTGGACTCTAAATGAATTTACCGTCCAAAAGTTGGACATTAAATTTGGATGCTAAAATTTTTTATTCTAACTTTTTAGTGCCCACGTGGACTCTATTTTGAAGTCCACGCAGATGCCAATTTTGGTGTCCACGTGGAATCAAAATTTCTCAGTCCACGTGGACTCAAAATTTCTCAATCCACGTGGACTACAAAATATGGCGTCCACGTTGATGCCAATATTACACCAAAAAATAAAAATAAAATTAAATATTAAAAAGTAAAAGAAACATTAGATAAAAATATTACATCAAGGTGTAATATATAATATCTGAAATTGTTTAATGCCCTAAAGTGCATACAAAATATAATAAAATACATTAATACGTAGATCCTACGAAGTGGGTGGCGATGGCGGTGGCTGGTAAAGCGCATATCCATTAGCATCAAAGCGTGAACGTGAAACCTATAACTCCATCTGCCGCTGCATATCTGCGATCAATATCTTGTTGTTGGTGCTCTAACGTCTCAACTCGAGTACGAAGCCACTCGTTTTTGCGGTTGATCTCCACCACACATGTGCCGTCTCATCGTGGTTTGTAAATTTGCTCGACGAAAAAATGTGCAGCATTGGACCCCAAGCTGAAAATAGAAACTCCAGGGCTGAGCCCTCCTATGGCATCCATGAAGGCCTCGCACTGGTCTTACAAGCTCGTACTACCCTCAGAAGACCACTGACTAAGGGAGTTCTGAACACATGTCTGTTGAAAAAAAAGTCAATTTCAGGAATATATATATATAGCTCCACGGATCGCTCGTCAACAAACTGCAGCAAATCACCGTGACTTGTGTGCGTCCGTAAGAAAACATCGTACAGACCAACACTATGACCAAGCTCGGTCTGTTCAAAAGAAACTTTCAGGAATTGAATTTATACTATATATACTAAATTTAAATACTAAAAATAGAAAAAATGTAACGTCTCAAAATTTTGATATGATTTAAGATTTTAAATAAATATAAGGAAAATGTTTTCGCGAAATGTTTAGAGAAAATTCGGTGTAAGGGGAATGGGAATTTTATTTACAGGATTGCAAATTCAGAGGAAATTAGAATCGGGACTAATTAAACTGAGCGGAAAAGATGTTACAAAAGGAACATTGAACCAAGAACCCACAGGGGGCAAAATCGTCCAAATCGATAGATTATAAACCTTAGTTTGTTCCATTTTCTTTCTACTCTTACAAATCACCTTCCTCTCTCTTCCATTCCTTCCCTCTAAAGTTAAAACCCTAGCTATCATCTTTCCTTGTGAAATTTTGGTGTTCGGGAGTTTCGAAATTAGTTTGTCAATGAATTTCGGTAAGTTTTCTTAGGTGATTTTGTCAAATCACGTTTTCGGTCTTAACCCTAATTTTTATACTGTAAATCTGTTTCGTTTGAAAGCGACCCATATAAAGTGAGGAGTTTGGGTTTCTTAAACCGAAGTTCTTTTCTGAGTTTTGTCGCTTAGGTAAGTTTCCTTGGGGTCTACTGATAGTGTTTTAATGGTCAATTTATTTAGGTGTTGGATAGTGAGAGAGATTGGAAAAAGGGTAGGAAGTATAATTACGATTAGTATATATCACATACTATACCGTGGCACAGTGGAAAGACTCTGTACATTTAAAAGTGTTCAGGCGTGCCAGGCCAAGTAAGGGCAAAAATAAGGCCAACTAAGCGCGTAAAATATATGGTCCATAATTCTTTATAACCAATACTCCCAGCCGATGAGGCCCATTTGCAAACATCAATAATAATGGCCAAGAAATGGCGTAGATTAAAATTAGTCTTGGATCAGAGTCATCACATTAAGAAATGCATTAGGGTCATGCATTCGCATTCATTATGTCACATCTATTGTGACTACATGAGTAGTGTGCTTGAACGACTAGATTGGTTGCTTGAATGAACGAATTAATGCCATGAGTGGTAGATTATGAGAATGATGAGTTGGTTATGCTTGTGAATTATGATATGAATTGTGAATGTAGTGGAAACCATGCTATGTAAATATGAGTGTAAACATTGCTATATTCTTATGGAAGTGGTGAGTGAATGTGTTTGGGAATGGAATAGTTTTACAATGAGATGGTATGTTGAAAGTTGGTTATATGATTACAGGTTGATTGCATGTGATTATATGCGCAGTTAAAATGAATTTTGTTGGTTGATGATTGAATTAAAATGATCAATTGTCGTAGTTAAATGTTAGATGAAATGTGTGTATTGTTGTTGATTTTCTCCCAGGAAACCAGAGATCCACGCGTGTTGGCAGCAAAGTACGCGCGCTTGCTACAATCACGAGTACTTTGCCATGACTGCGGGTTTGTTGGCACCAAAACTACGCGGCGTGGTAGCGACAACGCGTAGTTGCCTATCACCACGCGTAGTCAATCTTGATCACGTGTGTATCTCTGAGTTCAGGATGCTTAAATATGGTTTATGACTTGGAAATTGAATTTGTTCGAGAGTCTGATTACGATTTGATTAATGGATGATGTAACATGAAATTAATTAAGATTTTCCATTTCGATTTATGGGTGCTTAAATACATTTATTATGAGTTGAATTGGAAGTGAATAAAATGAAATAGGGATGGTTTTCCATTTCGATAAGTGTTTCTTATTGAGTTTTGCAACTCATTGCATTTTATACCTGCCATATTGGGCAAGGACTTGAGGAACTTTTTGGATGAGAAGGTGTAGATCTTTTTGCTTGCTTTTGACTCATCTATATAGGAATAAAGGATCGAGGTGGGATGTGCACTAGGGCTAGATTTTCTCATATCATACAAAAGCTTTGTATTGAATATTTGGAAGTGTATAAATGTATTTTGTGAGGTTACCATTGAAATAGGATCATTTAGGTTCCTTTTCTTATATGACCCTAACGATTTTGTACACGTTTATCTTTTGGAATATTCCCTTCTCGAACTTTGTAAAGTTTATCTTCGTAATGCAAATGTAAAGTTTATGAAGTTGTATTTCCGAATTGTCATTTTTTTTAACTTAATGATTTCTGAGTTCGAGTACCACTTGTTGGAATAAAGAAAGTAAAGATATGAACGAAAGTGCTAGTTGAATTTGGGGGTCACCTTTAGTGGTATCAGAATCTAGGTTGTTAAAAAACCTCAGTTTCTGATTTTATGGGTCTTAAGACATATATTATTTAGATTTTTAAAACAAGTTGTCATTGCGCATGCGATATTTTTGATAGTGCATTGTCTTTTCATGCTTTCTAAATGGGAATCCTTTTTCCATTTTCTCTGGCACTATCAAAAATATCGCATGCGCAATGACACAAAGATCGTCCCACCAGTGTACAAGAGAGAGAAGAAGGCAGAGTTCCTTAAGCTAGAACAAGGAGATCTCTCTGTAGCAAACTATAAAGTAAAGTTTACCTGACTCTCTAAATACACGCCAAAGGAAGAGGCGATGGATGAGTCCAAGAGAGATCGCTTTGAGATGGGGTTGAAGCGGGGGAATCCATCTCTTGTTGGCAATACAACCTTCCAATTATTCAGCTCTGTTTACTGCTGCTTTACGAGCAGAGAAGGCTCTTGGGGAGGAGAAGCCTCCAGAGGTCAAGAAGGCTAAACATGAGGGAAGCTCTAGTGGGGTGAAGCGCTTATGTTCTCAGGGGTCCAGAGTGACCAAATCCAAGAAGTTTGGCGGCAGGGGAGCGGGCTCTACAGGTAGTCCCTTTTCCAGGCACAGTCGTCAGAGTGTGTCGAATGGAAGGAAATGGACAGATATTGTCTGTTTTTATTGTCAAAGGAAAGGGCATATGGAAAACGATTGCTTCTAGAAACAAAATGATGAGGCCAAGGCTCAACGCTGCCAGAGCAGTGTAGGGAATAATCAAAGGAGCGTAATTGAAAATAGAGGTAAAGGATCATATTCGAGAAGAGCTGGATCACACTCTAGAGGTTCCTGGCCTAACTAGCCACCAGCCCCAATAGCACCTCAGGCCAGGGTTTATGCTATTGCCCGAGGACATGCGGTGGATAACCCTAATGTCATTTCCAGTACTATTTACATTTCAGGTCTTACTATTTATATGCTCATATATTCTGGTGCATTATGTTCATTCATTGATTATGATCATGCCTTAACATTTAATGTGGGGGGTAGAGACTTTAGATTATGTTATAGAGGTGTCAATGTCGTCTGAGGAAGTGGTGAGAGT
>CANYCX010110234.1:0-11669 GCA_948193385.1 Breynia disticha f. nivosa
AAGCACCAAAACCATGAACTAGCCCTAAAATTTGATACCCATGGTTACTACACATCCATACCTTTCAAATAAATCTGATTTTACTCAATTCAAAGCTAAATTGAATGAGAAATCACCTCCTAAAATTCAATCATGAACAAAAACGTGATTAATGAAATCACATCGGAGAAAACTTACCGAATTAAGATCTCTACTCGATCCTACACCTTCCGATCATCAAGACTCCACAAGGTTTAGGCTTGGTTAGGGTTTTTGGATTCCTGTTTGATCTTTTGGAAGCAAAAACGTGGTTATGGAACAAGATAGAGAGAGATAGGAACATTAAGCATATATATATTCAGAAATGATGTTTTTATCCTCGGCTCCACAACATCCTCTTTTCTCAACTTTTCTCTCTCCCGATAATCTAACTTAACTAAATTTCAAAATCTTAAAGTATTCTACACTCTTCCACCAATTACTATTAAAATATATTTTTCAAAAAATTTATTCACATAATTATAAAATATTCCTTTATATTCTAAAAATAACAAAAAATGGAGGGTGTTACAGAGCATGACTGAGAACATGGAGTATACATGTTGCATTCATGCATGTGAACTCTTGTAAGCACATGAACCTAAAGAATAAAGGCTCTTAGTGATCAAATATTTTTGAGGGAGTGGTTATGTCACTTAGTGTGCAAAATTTGGATTTGGAATGAGAATATGTTAAGTTGTTATTTGTATGGGAGAATTGTGAGTGTTATATGGAATGGAAGGATTAATTGATTTGGGTGGCATGAGCCATGTTGGGTAACTTGACATATTTGATTATGGTTTGATGAATGTTGAATCATATGTCATGATGAATTAAGCTAATTTGGTTGTTGAGATGCTAAGATTGATTGTAAGTGATATTGAATTAGTTGTGCAAGAATTGTTGTTTTAGTTTGAGTTTTTGCCAGGGAATCCAGGATCCACGCAAGGAGGCAGCAAAGTACGCACGCTCGCCACGATCACGCGTACTCTACAGCCGACCACGCGTTTGTCTACACCCAGACTACGCGCAGTGGTAGCGACCACGCGTTCTTCCTGGCCACAACACGTAGTCTGGGCTGACATCGTGTGGATCTCAGAGAGCTGCCTGTTTGGATGAAACATATACCTTTAGTTACATGGTTGAATATATGTGTGATCTTATGAACTATGAGTAGAATGTTACAAGGTGAACTAGGATTTTGCTTACATGGTGAATTGATTTGTGTGTGAATTAATAATTTACGGATGGTTGTCTATGTCGGTAAGTGTTGCTTATTGGGTCTCGCGACTCACGGCGTTTTATACCTGCCGTGTGGGCTGTGCACTCTCTCTCCTGACCTTAAAACTCTTGTATTTGAGATTATTTTCCAAACATTCATTTTGTAGGGTTATACCCGAAATAAAGTTAGTCCGGGTTCTTTTCCTGTATAACCCTAATCGGTTTTTTGTAAAACTTTGTAAGCTTTTATTTACTAATGAAATGTATTTGTATGTTATTCATATGTTTTAATTGGATGCGTTAGAAAGTTTGTGATCGGATTTTCGAAATTTCTATTTAACAAACTAATGATGTCCAAAATTTGAATATCACCTTAAGGGAATTCATATAATAATAACAGGTGGTAGTCGAATTTTGGGGGTCACAATATGTGTTTATGAATGGAATGAAGCATTTATGTACGTGTGTGGATTTATTCCGTATGAGTGGAGAAAGTTAAATGTTAAGTGGCCTAGGAATGATAGTAATGTTTTGGTCATATCCTTAGATATATATATATATATATATATATATGATGACTTGATATATGTTTTAGTTGAGAGGTGAGAATTGGTGAATTGTATGATATGCAATGGAGTCTATACTTTGTGGCTTGGTTGTTAAACTAGATTGTGAGTAATTGAAGATGAAATGAATGTACGATGAATATGTGTATGATTGGGTTGTTTGATCAAGGATGTTGTGAGTGGCTATAAGATGTGTGAAATGGTTGAATAAGAGGTTAAGATGGTTGGTTTGATTTGCTTGAATGGTGTAGGAGGTGTGTAAGCCTCGGATTGAACTAAAATGTGTGCAAATGGCTTCTGGAATGTCTTAATGTACGTTAATTCAAGTATTAACGTACGTTAAGGGGAATAACGTACGTTACCTTGTTGGTAACATACGTTATTCTTGTTCTGGGAAATAGGAAACTTGTTGATGAATAACGTACGTTAGGATCAGGTTAAACTTACGTTAATTGTGCCCAGAAACCTAGTTTTAACCCGAATAACGTACTAATGCATATATGAAGTAAGTAAGTGATCTAGGATGAATTCCATAGCAATTAAAGCATCTAAAGGAACTGTATGTAATATGGTAACAGCGAGCCATTAGGGAATTAAGGCATGAACACGACATCGTGTTCCATGAGCACGCCCCGTACTGGCCGAAGATTCCCTTGCACTTTTTCTTAACAACAATAGGTTTATCACTTACTGAGTATTTTTATATAGTCACCCTTGTATGTTGTTGAAGGTTGTGCAGAGTGATAGAGATTAGTGACTGGACTACGTTTTCGGCAAGGCTAAGCGGTGCGATACTGAAGAAGGTCGAGCTCCTAGTTTTGGGTTTTGTTTATGTGTATGTCTATGAAATTTTAGTATAGACGAGATGTATCAACATGACATTTAAAATGTTTTCCATTACTTCCGCGTTTCGATTCTTATTTTGTGTAGGGCCAATGTTGGTCTTTATTAAATGATTTGAAAACTACATTTCTATTTCTTCTCTCTTGTATACTTATCTATTTTAAAAAGAAAAAAAATAGTTGCCGAAATCGGTATTTAATTGAAAATGAGTTTTACGAATTTGAGGTTCACACAACCTATCATTAGCACTCGCATAAGGTCAATATATTAACAAAATGAAATATATAAATTTGGATACAAGGCGAAAGATAGTTGTAACCAAAGTTTACAAGCTTTATGCTCAATAAACAAAATGATATTTTTAAAAAAGTTTGAATGTAACAATTGCAAACTATGTAGATCCCCAAACTTTGGCTCGTGAATCCCCAAAAGTGTAATAATATAGAAAAACCTAACAAGTATTAAAACTCAATGAGTGCATACTGTCACGCTACTATCCGGACCATATAGAGCCTTTAGCATTTGTAATTTCAAACACACACACTTTAGATATATTATATATAAAAAGTGTAAATCCATATATAATGTTTATATGTAGTTTATACCGGCAAAAAGGTTTATTTCGTACAAAATACAATTAAAAAAGTAAAACATACATCTCTGCAAAAAAATTTTGAAATAGCAATATTACTGCAAATAAAAAAACACAGAGTGTAGTATGTAATTAATCCATGATGAAATGGACACTTATTATGCCCAAATCACAGCGGATTTCGGCCGGGCAATATGGATTTATTAATTGTATTAATAAGTGCCTAATTATATGAAAAGAAAGAAGTGTTTGTGATCAACAACCTATTTAGTTTCATTTGTTCAAAAAAATACTCCTACATTTCGAACATCTAAAAATTAGAGTGTGGAGCTATTGATTTGACAAGAATCAATGTCATTAATATGTCAATGTTTAATGCAAAATTCATAAGTTAAACCCATTTTAGATGGTTGAACTGAAAGAAAATCTAGGTAGAATATTTGTTATGTGTGGATAAAAATTGAAATACACATTATTAAATATCAATAGTCAATACATTCAAATTTTAAAATAGACATTTTATCACCTTATCATATAATTAAGAGATAAAAAAAGTATGGTCTTAGTGCTTACAATAATTTTAAAACTCGGCCAAGTTGCTTGCTTAATCATTAGAAAGTTGTCCACGGGTAAAAATCTTACGCTCTTGTCTTGTTTAGTAGAGCATATCTTGTCTTGTTTTGTAGAGCATCGAGATTCTTAACAAAAATTTTGTATTCGTTCAAATCGTTGCTAACCGAAGATACAACAATAGCAATAGGGTGGAAGATGCCATGCAATTTCCATTGAACTATACAAGAAACAGAAGTTTCCATTACAGTTTGCTAATTCCAAAGTAACGGCAACACATGGTGAAAGAAAATAAAGCTCTTCTAGGTGTAGGCTCAACCATCCAAGAGGCCTTATAAGCACCTTATTTACATACATATGTAGAAACTTGCTAATTTAAGCGGTTCTTTTGCCTTCACTTTGCAAGAGTTTTATTTGCAAACTATTAACCGTAGCAGGGAAGAAACACAAGTTCATTAATTTCTAATAAACCCAAACTACGAGCTTGCACCAAAAACACGGATTCTCTTTTCTATAGGAGTCCTGCAACATGGACAACAAGTCTTACCCTTCTTCCCATAATTGTCGCTGCAACTGCCACACATTACTTGGTGAGCACACGGGAGAAACACAGTACAGACTTCGTCTTTCAAGCAAACTATACATTCTCTATCACAGTTTCCTTTCCTCTCACTTGAATCCTCCAAGTCATTAAGTAATTTGGCAATAGTTTCACCTTGGGCCTTTTTCCTGTCAGATTTCCCTGATAATACAGTGTTTGGTTGATTATTCAATTCAGTTGACTCTGCATGTGATTTTAGACGTGAAAGCTCCTGCTCAAGTCTTTGCAGATCATCCTTATTGCGCTGGAAGTCTATCTCTATCTTGAGGCGCAAAGCTTCTAGATTCCTTTTATTGTTAGCTTCAGCTGCTTCCTTAGAGCATCTTTCCTCCTCTAATACGGCCATCGCTTGCTCTTTTGCCTTCACTTCTAGCCTCCACTTCGCCTACAAAGATAATATTGCAACTACAACTGGTCAACTGAAATGAACAAGACAATGAAGTAAAAAGACAGAAATGAAACATATCTTGACAGTTTACAAAATATTACAGGCCAATCAAAACTAGAAGAAATTAAGCCAGTCTGACTGAATTTCAATTTATATAAAAAAAAACCATGATCAAGGGAAAAAGAAGTCTATCTATAAAGTTGATATTCATATTCAAGGAAAACTAACAGATCAATATGGGATTATGATCTAGCACATATATTAAGCAAAAGCATGTGATAAACAGGAGACTTCAATTGACTGGACATACAAAGGAGCAGGATCTATAGTCTACAACAATTCATAAATAAACTTTTAATTGGACACTTCAGGATCAGGAGTGAGAGGGCAGAGAGCCTAAAATCAAGGCGATTGCTGAGTTGAAGCAGGATTTGTTGTAAACATCAGGAAAAAAACAATGCTGTACTAACAGCAGTATGCTTGATAATTTATCCTGAGGCTAATACGTGTTTTGTCTGCATCTTTGATACATTCCTTCTAACACAAAAAACCACAATGGTGAAATATCATAAAACTAAGTTTTCTAGTTATAGTCTAATTCAAGGAAGACATCTATTGTTAGTGAACTTAACTATTCAACAGAGTTTTCAACCAATTCGCTGATCACTATAATTCTTCAATTAAGAAACTACATTGGAATTATGTACGTGAAAGCGAATGTCTTCAGCTTTCTTCCCCACTTCAATACTTCAAAGGAGGAAGCGATGCATGGAAAGAAATCCAGTTATCTATTCAAGTACAGTGCCCATCACCCCATTTAATTATGTTCTGGAATGGTAAAAACCGATCTACACCATTTTGATTTCAATATTAAAAATCTACAATTCATAACGATTTAAATATTAAAGAAAGGCTCCACATCAAAACTAACAGGGATCATAAACATGCACATTAATATAGCCCGGACTCATCTAAAAAAAATTAGTACAGAAAGCATTCATAAAAATAAACATGAACAGACTGATAACAAACCTCAGCATATTTCTGAGCCTGCTCAACCATTGCCAATTGTAGCTGAAGTTCCTTGATCTTCTCCTTCTCAACCACAATCTCTTCCTGCGACTTAGATTTCTGCTTCTCCCAAGCCAAAAGCTTCTTTATACACTTTTTCTCCCTCTTTGCAACTTCTAAACATGCTGTCACTGATTCAGATGCACTCAATTTAAAAGCTTCCATCTCTGCTCTAATTTCTGCATTTTCATTTTCAAGCCATCTGACAGCAGCATTTGCTCGATCTACTTGACCACTAGCCTTCCTCAGAGCATTTTCCATTTCTGACAGCCTCTTCATTGTGGAGTCTTCAAGAGTTTGCTTCCCTTTCTTCAACCTTTGGGTCTCCTCCCTCTCCATTCTCAGCATTTTAAGCTCAGTTAAGTCATTACTCAGTTTTCTAGCAGCTTGCATTGCCTTCTCATGCGCCCACTCCTTCCTTTCTTTCACTTGTTTCTCTAAATCCTTCATTTGGTGAAGTAGAGTCACAATCATCTCATCCCTTTGATTCTCACCGGTAAGCTCCAAGTTCTCATCCAGGTTCAGATCACGAAATTTGCTCATCATCGAATTAACCTCATCTTGATTTTTTTGATTATGGCTGTTCCCACCATTTTGAGCAGAAATTTCATCTCCTGGGGCAACAGCTGCCACATCTCCACCTGATGACAATACGTTCGCACAAGGCTGTGAATGCAGATGAGTCTGTGTTTGCATTTGCTTTGAATTGGCCCTAAAACCTGCAGCAAACATTGCAACATTCTTCTTCAATAGAGACTTCATGGATGGTGAGAGATTAAATCTCTTAGGACATTGGATATCCCTTTGCAAAGTCATTTCAGGACCATGTGAGAAAAATCCATTAACAGTGAAATCAGGCCCTTTCCCGTTTCCAAAGCCCCACCCCTCATGGAACCTGCAAAGAACAGGTGCCATCACACCAACGCCATTATCAAGTCCAGTACTCCCAACACTATCAACATTACCCTGTGATACATTACCTGCATTGGCAGGAGAGTGTGTCGATGGCATGTCAATAGCACTAGCTCTACCCACGTGAAGCTCACTCATCAACAAACACCACATAGCCTCACCTTTACTCAAATGTGGCTTAACTTGCTGCAACAAACAAACCATAGCGGCAAGCAAATACTCCTCCAATTGCCGCAAATCACTAAAAACAGGTTCAGACTCGTCCAAGCCCTCATTCCCATTGCCACCATTATTGCTATTCAAATAAGCCAATGCATTATGCAATATATTAGTCAAAACATCCATACCACCATAACAATGGCCGTTTCGCAAAATTGCTTTCACAGCAACATCCTCATCATAACCTAACCCAACAAGTTTAGAAATAGCTTCTTTAAACAATAGTTCTAAATTCTTCAACAAAATATCCTCCAATTGATCCTCAGTACAATACCCCCACCCGTTGTCATCACAAGCCACATTAGAATTAGAACTCGAATTCGGGTCATTCATACCCACATGACATGTCAATGGTTTTAACTCAGATTCCAATTTGGATTTTGACATTGATGGCGCAAAACAACATGGATCCATTTCGGCTTTATTTACCGATCTGCCCTTACGGGTGCTACGGACATGCTTCTCTCTCACAGTACAACCCATCAATGTATTATTGAATTTTTTGCCAAGGTGCCTTAACGGAATATAAAAATAAATAAATGATTATACAAAGGTATAGAAATGAATTTATGAGTAGAAGAGAGATAAATATTACGAGATACTTACAAGTTGAAGAGAGAATTTGGAGGAGTGTTCAGGGTTTGTATGTGAGAGAATGTTTTGTTAATGGAAATTCACTTTACGCCAGCGTTGAGAAGAATGAGAGAGAATATGCACTTTATCTTTATGGCTCGTTTGTCATTGTGGTTGTGACATGTCATTAAAGATTTTAAAATAGAGTTTTACGTAAGGGTGTAAATCAGGTATGTTATTCGTGAGTTGTCGAGTTCGAATTTGATAAAAGTTTATTTAAACTCTGCTCGTTTATAATTAAATTTGTCTGTGAACAAAATATTAGATTTGGATAGTTAAACGAGCTGAGTCTGAATAAGGTAGTACTCGGCTCGAAAGCTCGCGAACATACTCGTTTAACGTTTGTGAATAAACTAGACTATATATTTGATTTTTTTATATTAATATGTACCTTTAATATTTTCTTTGTATTTCAAATATGTATATGATTTATTTCAAAGTGAATAATTTTCATAATAAAATTATATTTTGATAAAATATATAATAAATTATAACAAATTTTACTTTATTAACTAAAAACAATAACTTTATTATGTAAAAAAATAAAAAAAAATATTAATAATTTTTAATAAATGGATTAATTTTTAATTTTACATTGAATAAAAATATATTTTAATTTTCATTTAGCAAAGTTCAAAAAACTCGTGAACATGCTTGTTTGTTCGCGAACTTTTAAACGAGTCTGTTCGTGAATAAAATTTTAAACTCGACATAAAACTCGGCTCTAGCTCGAATTCGAGAAACTTTAAACGAGCCGAGCTCGATTACTCTAAAGCTCGGCTCGGCTCGACTCGTCTCGTTTACAACCCTAGTTTTATGATCATAGTTATTGTATTTAATTCACTACAAAAATTCGCGCATTTAAAGTCCAAATTTTTGGACTCTAAATGCATAAATTTGGATTCTAACTGAAATTAGCGTCTAAAAATTGGACGCTAAAATTGGACGCTTAAAACGCTGGACTCTAAATTTTTACAAAATTTGGAGTCCACGTGGACTCCAAAGTATAACCCAAAAAAAATTAAAATTAATTATTTAAAAAGTAAAAGAAATATTAGATAAAATATAATATATAATATCCGAAATTGTTTAATGTGCATACAAAATATAATACATAATATCTGATATTGTTTAATGTGCGTGCAAAATATAATAAAATAGATAATACGTAGATCCTACGAAGGAGGTGGCTGGTGAGACACGAGACCATCGACATCAAAGTGTGAACGTGAAAAGTATAACTTCATCTGTCGCTGCATCTCTACGAATCGTCGGTTGTTCTCTTGTTGGTGGCGCTCTAACATCTCTTCGTGTCGTCGGGCATTCTCTTATTGCTGGCGCTCTAACATCTCAACTCGAGTGCGGAGCTGCTCGTTTTCACGGCTGATCTCCATCACACGTGTGCCGTTTCACCGTGGGTTGCTAATCTGCTCGGCGAAAAAATTAGTAGCATCGGACGCCAAGTTTCGATTCCATGTGGACTCCAAATTTTTAGCGTCCACGTGGACTCCAACTGCAAAAATTTAGCGTCCAAATTTAGTTGGACTCTAAATTGTGGACTCTAAATGCGCAGAATCTTGTAGTGATCATAAATTTTAATTTCTAAATAAATTTTATTTTAAAAGATCTATATCGAATGATTAAAATGTTATTATTTCAAAACAAATAACAAAGGATAATAAATATATAAATAACATAAAAATTATATAAACTAATGAATAAGATTATAAAAATTTATTTTTAGTAATTAATAAGTTAAAAATGTGAGTTAGATGTATTTATATGATATTTTAATGTATCTGATAATTAGTAACATCTATTTTATGACTAAATTTAAATTAACATATTTTTTGGAAATTATTTCATTAATTTAAAATACAAAAAATAAAATTAGAGACGTCTAAAATTTGGTTAACCCACAAAAAATTGGTTCGGTTCATAGTTTAATTGGTGGGTTTGGCGGAAAATTGAGAACCGACCATCTAACTGAAACCAACTAAACTTATCGAATGAATGCCTCTAAACAAAATTGAAAATTTTAAACAATTCTTATACGGCATTAGGGATTTTTTTAGCGTTAGTTTAGGCTTTTAGCAAATGCTTTTAGTTATAGAAGTATATTGTTATAAAGATTTTCATAAATAGTGTTTATATAAGAATCCTTAGAGAGAAAGTCTTTGCGAGTCTTCGATGGAATTTAGTATACTTTGACATATATCTAACGTTGCATGTAACAAGGTTGTAAATATGAATATGATTAGGTATGCTACTGTCCATGTAAAAGTGACAATAAAAATTGAAAGAGATTGTCACTCTAAAAAAAAAGATGATATTATCAATTACTTGATATGTGAACTGAGTAGTATTTGGTCAAACCTATGGTTATTGTTAGTCTAAATGAATAATCTATTTTATGTCAGTTTCAAAAAAGAGATCAAGGAAGTGATGTGTTAAATGAGAATGATTTAACTCATGTCTTATACTATCATGATATCAAAGTGCAAAGGTGTAGAGTTTCAAATGACATTAATGCAAATAGGCACAACAAAAAAATCAAAAACTTTGCAAAATAGCCATACAAAACACAAATCCAAGAACCATACACAATCTTTATTTAAACTAGTTAACTAGTTTATTGAACTACCTCAAAAGATTAGAGCTTTATGATTCAGATGGAGTACCAAACATATCTACTATATGAAAAAGTTCATACAATTTTATACAAAAATATGAATGATATAAATTCACATGATATATAGTCACATGATTGACACAAGTTATATATATAAATATATGATATATAGTATTGGTGGTGATATATGAATGGTGGTGATATATGATTGGTGGTGATTGGTGTTTGGTGAAGCTTATTATTGGAGACGAGAGTACAATATATTATCAGAGACAGGAGCATAGTACAATACAATACAATTTACAATTGCAGACGAGAGTATAGTATATTAGTGGAGGTGAGAGTACATGACAGTACAGTACAGTATAGTATAGTAGTATAGATAATGATACAGAATATATAATAAAACATCCTACTCTAATTACAATATCAATCACGTACATTTTTAAACTTTTTATCAATGTTTTCATGTAAGTTAGTATTGATACTTATAATTCAATTTATTCGTACTATGAGTAACTACATACCAATATATTGGATATCTCATTTATCGTTATTCCGTTATTATACCAGAATATAGATCGTATTAGTTAACACATCCATGGATTATGCTTTGTGTTACGCTAATACGCCCTTTATTCTTTATTATGCAAGTTCATACTTTACGTAGAACTACTATATAATGGCTATAATCTGGATATCACATATACCTATTGCATTCCTCCTATAATCAATTTCAATAATACAATAGATTCTCAGGCACACAGTAATATACAACATACACCTCAATTTCATATATAAATCCCAACCAGCAAAACAATCTCAGATATATACATACAACTATATCAACAAGCTATAGGTATCATCATACTACAAACCAAGTATCAAAATCATAACAACATCTCATCATATGCAAAATGTATGCAACAGATCCTAATGACATCAGCAGAAGAGAGAGAAGTAGATCGGGTAGCAGCTATCCAACCTATAGAAAAGGAAAACCCTAACACTGCTAGTACAAAGGTCTAACTCTGCTAACACCTGTACCTGAAACAAACATCGCAGTTGCGTGAGTTGCGGGCTCAGTAAGTAATCTTTAATTCATTTTATAATACCACGTAAACAGTTATATATACGAACCATTCTTTCAAATCAGTTTCATTTCATAGAATACAAATATAGCATATTAACAGATCTTATTTCATATGTACGTATTCTTCATCCTTTTCATTTTTCCTTTGCATTTTCTTTTTCATTTATATCATTTTCCGTTGAAAAATTCTTTTTAACTCATATTGAATTCGATTCGTATACTTTTAAATTGAACGTTCTCGTTCATAATAAATCCTAACTTCCGTCTCCCTATTAGTTTTTGAAAAACATTTTTCCACCTCCTTTTCATG